>JBBPSN010000237.1:6249-19536 GCA_038093615.1 Austroboletus olivaceoglutinosus | reverse complement strand
GTACCTCGATGCTGTGGTACACGAATCTTTGCGCATGCATCCTCCTCATTCAAGAATTGTCCGAAGGGTAAGTGCATGCACGGATGGGCTTTATGCAACGTTTGACCCGATGGTGACCTAAATAGGCCGCAAAGGACGACGTGGTTCCGTTAAGCAAGCCTATATACACTCGATCCGGCAAACTCGTCGATCACGTCTATATCAACAAGGAGTCTATAGTGGTCATCCCCCTAGCGTCTGTGAACCGGTCAGCGGCGTTCTGGGGTCCTGATGCAAAGAAATTCAATCCTGAGCGGTGGATCGACCAAGATGGTATTCCGGGCCGAGCGAAGGAGATACAAGGACACCGGCATCTGCTGACTTTCAGCGATGGTCCTAGAATTTGTCCTGGAAGGTGGTTCGCGATTGCCCAAATCAAGGTCCGTGCGATGCTTTTCGGTCCTCTCCTGTTGCTGATTCCCTCGAAAATGTCCTTTTGCTCGCTCCCGTTCCTTTTTTATTGGTGCAGATCATCGTTGCCATTCTAGTGAAAAACTTTATGTTTGAATTCGTGGATGGACCCAAGACGGAGATCGCAATGGCGCCTGGTATGGTTCCGCGGCCGAAAGTGGCTGGGGCGCAGGGTGATGCAATTCCCATGCTCGTGACCCGTGTCTAGTGAGAGATATGAGTCTTTGGTTCGAGATTCTGGGATGGAGGCACTGGAAGGATTACGTTCTTTTCTATGCTTGTCTTTGCGATTTTTGTATGCACCAGAAGACTGTCTGGTTTACTTGACAAATAACAACTTGAATATTCGAGTGCTCTATAACTGCAGTCGACTATTTAGTAGTACTTTGTTCACATTCATCGTCTGGACGACAGAATTGGGTGCGGATATCTGGATGTAAACTTAGCCATCTTCGCTTCCCCTAATCTTGGTCCTTGGACTTGCTATTATCGACTTTTCCTTCTCCAACCGTCTTTTGCAATATCTTGAATCGAACCTAGGAGCCGGCGAAATGAGATATATTGCGTACGAACTTTGTGGCGTCTCGGAACACTCACTTTGCCCGAGTAGTTTGTCATGTGGGGAAAAGAGCTGACAACTGATGTGATCCATGAGTGCTATACACTGCTGTAAGGACACGTCGACCGTTCAACGTCAACCCGAAACGGCACGCTCACTTTGCATCGCAACGGACTTTGGGAGCCAAGCACCGGATGAAAACAGACCAAATACGACCTTGTGATTCCCCCACCGGGCCAAGTATCCCCGGGGGAACATTGTATTGGACAACCGGACTGTAGAATTTCACAAGTCTCGGAAACAAAGGGCGAAAAACACGCGCTCGTCCAAATGTCGGCGGTAGTAAAAGGCTGCCGTGGGTACGTTATGAAATCGGGAACTCCTTGTCCGGAAAGAGGCTGTCATCCAGCCCGAATGCGTGCGTCCCTGTCAGCTCATCTAACGTAAATGTGAGGTGGTGGGCGTGGTGTCGCCCCCTTATCGTGCACTACTTGACCGATGGAGTTCTCGGCAAAAGTAGAATCTCCCTTATATAGTATCCGGTGGCTGGTCTGCCGGAGGGCCACGTACCACCACCATCATAACACCGATTGCAGATCTCAGAGGAAGCGGATTTTGATTTGCCGTTGTGTAGATCGGCGCCGTCGAGCGTACGTTTTACTGGGGCAGCGACCGGTGGTCCCTGTTGAACAGTTGAACCGACTCTTCAGCTGACATAGTTTTCATTAGTCATGTGCATCATGTGCATGAGGTGCGGCCCATGACAACTTCGTACTAACAGACTCCTGGCATCGCTGCCAGTAACGTTTTGCTACCGAGGCAAGCCCCATGATGCGCTATATAAATCCCCTACGTGATGAAATTTCCCCTACATCCCAGTTTTTTTTTCCTCTTGTTCAACACTCGACATCATGGAGCTGCCCCCTGGCATCGTCTTCGTCTTCACGAATGCTCGCCGACTAGTCCTTCCGCCAGCTCTAGCCTTTTGTGCAGTCAATCTATTGGACGCCGTGTTCCGTGTGCACATGCCGACTTGGCTCCATGTGCCCCTTTACATGGCTTCATTCCCCATCTTTCTGGCCTGTAATATTGTATGCGCAGACCTTCGCGACAAGAACCAGGTTGCGATGCGTGGCGCCACCCAAGCGCCTCGAGTACCCAGCAAGTGGCCCGGTGGCCTGGATTTACTGTTCGAGAGCATGGAAAACTTCCGCAATGGGTACATGGGTATGTGTGGGTCACTTGTAGTCAGCTGATTCGTTCACCATTGCGCAGGTGAGGTACTTGAAAAGCAATGCAAGGACTATGGGAACACAATTTCCCTGAGAATTCTGTGGGAGAACAGGGTAAGTTTCTCCTTGATAGGGGCTAGATTACTCGTCGCTTACGAGACTCGTAGATTTTTACCAGCGAGCCCGAGCATATCAAGGCAAGCTCACTTAGTGATTGCCCATCTGAAAATCTGTTTCTCACCGACGTTACCAGGCGATACTCGCAACACAATTCAATTCTTTTGCCAAAGGTCAATTGTCCGTGGAACTTGGGTTGGTCGGTCTGACAGGTCATTGCAGGACCGATATTCTATGATAGCGCACACTCGCTCCTGGGAACCGGTGTCTTTAATTCTGATGGTAAGAGCTTTTTATTTTTATTTTTTGTCGCGTTTGATCTGATATCGATCGGTATTGTGTAGGGGACATTTGGAAGTATGTTGACAAGTGGCTGTTGATGTGATTGGGTATTGAAATATACCAATGTACTAGGTTCCATCGCTCGATGACTCGCCCATTCTTCAGCAGGGACCGAATCACCGACTTCGAGATATTTGAAAAGCACGCTGATGATGCCATAGGGCAGTTGAAAACGAGGTTAAGGCAAGGCTATCCGGTCGATTTCCAGGTACTAGCACTACCCCTGCACCCCACTGCGAGGCTCATTTTCTCCGATCTAGGATATGATATCTCGATTTACTCTGGACTCTGCGACTGAGTTCTTGTTTGGGAAAGATGTCTGCTCTCTGTCTGCTGGGCTCGTTTATCCCCCCAATTCACCATTCGCCACGAACGTCGCATTCCAGAACCACCCTGCCAACAGATTTGCTCAGGCGTTCCTCGAAGCACAATCAGCGACTTCGTACCGAGGACGCTTTGGGACATCCTGGAGATTGTTTGAATTCTGGAGCGATCGTGTCAAGAAGCACATGCACGTTTGTAACGAGTTCATCAACCCCATCCTGGAAGAAGCGCTGTCGAAGAAGAAGGCGTTGAAAGTGGCTGGATTGATTCCTGAAAAAAATGAGAAGGAGAGGGAGGTCTCGGAAGGCGAGACGTTACTTGACCATCTCGTCAACTACACAGAAGGTGGGTTCTCCACCATCATTTTGTGCGTTTATATCCATCTGGCCTACAGATCTTACCGTGATCAGAGACGAAATCTTGAATATAATGATCGCAGGGCGAGACACGGTGAGTTTACATTTCCCAGGTAGATTGCCCATCACCCAACGGATATTCTTTCGTAATAGACCGCTGGAACTCTGACGTTTGTCGTATGGATGTTGTCTCAACACCCCAGCGTACTCCACAAACTTCGCCAGGAGATCTTGACTGTAGTTGGAGGCTCGAGGAGTCCCACTTTGGATAATTTTCGAGAGATGAAATACTTGAGGGCTGTTATAAATGGTATGTCAAATCGAATGTTCGAGGTTACACCGTTTGCTCACAGTTGATGAAGAAACCTTGCGGCTGTATCCTCCTGTGTAAGCTTATTTTGCTTCAAAGAAAGAAATAATTACTAATTAGTCCTTTATGTAGTCCCTTCAATGGCAGGTGCGGTTGGCTATGTGTCGCGTGATGACGATGGTTTTGTAATCATGGATTATAGGATGAGTACCGAGGCAGTGGTGTTGCCTGCTGCCAAGGCAGGAACAGGGCAACCGATCTATGTTCCTGCAAACACACGGTGCGTACAACTGATGTCGATCACTTCTGCGATTCTGAGATAAGGTGATTCAGGACACTCTATTCGGTCTTTCTCATGCACCGAAGGAAAGATTTATGGGGCCCAGACGGTGAGGATGCCATCCTCTTGCTGTAACGGTGCTAACTCGTGTTTCCCATAGCGGAAGAATTCGATCCAGATCGGTTCCTCGATGAACGTCTGCATAAGTACTTGACACCCAACCCGTTCATCTTTGTCCCCTTCAACGCAGGCCCAAGGATTTGCCTGGGTCAACAGGTAGATATTGTGCTGCCCAGTTTATCTTCCTTTGATGTTCTGACATTCCTGTAGTTTGCCTACAATGAGGTCTCCTATTTCCTCGTTCGCTTACTTCAAGTATTCTCTTCGGTTTCCCTTGCGGAAGACGCGCAGAAGCTCGCACCTGCTAGCTGGGCAAAGGCTCCTGGCCGGAAAGGCGTTGAGAAGGCGATCATCCGGAGTCACCTTACCATGTATGTCCATGTAAGTGTTCCGAAGTACACATTCTCTCGTTTGGTGATCACATCATTATAACTTGATGATTTCAGGATGGTTTATGGGTTAGGATGGAGGAGGCGAGTTATGCAGAGGATGTCTGACTATGAGAAGTATTTCCCCCTGTCGAACTTTTAATTGTTACACGCATAATACTTAACGTACTCTTTACTATTGAGTGATAGCTGATCGAGTCCTTTGACTCGGAAAAATGACTCCAACGTCTGATCATGATTTACCCTTCAATCACCACCGTATACTGACATATTTACTGCAAACTTTATCCAAGACCGGTACTCATGCCTTTAAAGTGATTTCTACGTACGCCAAGGAAGTACTAGTACTTCTATAGTGTCAGCATGGCATGTGACCGCCACTTACATAAAGTGTCCTGAAGCCTCAATTGCTTCCGTGGTAATAGTTCAGATGCTTTGTACAAGTAGAGTCATACGCTTGAGGCTTGAGCTTTTCTAAGGGAGAGCTTTCAGTCACAGACGTAGAAGCAAAAGGCAATTCCTTGGTCGCATAACAACATGAAGACCCGGTCTAGGTCACGGTGGTCTCGTACTAACTTGTGGTGCCAGGTGGAGGCACCCGATTAGTATCAGCGCCCGCAACCCTGGTCACTGACTTAAAGACGGTCACACTCTCTTCTCCGGCTCTCATGACCATGGTGCAGTTGGCACTACCCCCTGGACTCGTCGTCTTGGTGCGACTTCTCCCAAAACTACTCTTACTACCAGTGGTGGTGTACATCGGTTTCGAACAAGTTCACAAGGCGCACTTCGGAAGACCTGCACCACAATGGCTGAGCATCCCTGCGGTCCTGCTGACCCTGCCAGCTACGTTTGCAGCGAGCATTCTTTTTACTCGAATCAGAGACCACAGACAAGCGGCTCGCCGCGGGGCAGTTATGCCCCCGACGATCAAGTCCCGCTGGCCTGGTGCGGTTGACAAACTTGCGAAGGTGGTGTGGAATGCTCGCAATGGATATCTAGGCAAGAACTTTTTGCATTTCCCGCTGTGCTGCACGCCTGACGGGCGTGGTTTGTCTCTGTGTGTTGTATTTGACATGAACTCTTTTTAGCTGAATACGCCCAAGGCGAATGTGATGAATTGGGGAACACGGTCAATTTTCGGCTGCTGTTTGAAAACAGGGTAAGCTGTCCTTTTCCTTTTCTTTCCGTTTGGGATACAGTAAACTCTGTATATTTTCGTGGAAAAACACATGGAGTTCCGCGTATGTGGATCCCCCTGATCCTCACGTGTGATCGATATGTTTTTCATGATACTTTTACTCTCTGATCGTTGCTCACATTTTTTTTATTTTTGTACGAGGCTACGAGCTGAGGCTGAGCTGATGTCTATCCTTAGATTTTCACAATGGAGCCCGAATATGTCAAGGTGGGTGGCCCTGCTCTGGTTCAGCATATATCACCGATCGTCTGCACTTTAAATCCAACAGGCGATTCTCGTGACAAAATTTTCTTCATTTGTCAAGGGTGGGAGCTTTCATCAACATTTTCGACAGATCTTCCAGATATGCTGAGTATCCTTGCAAAGGTCCTGTCTTCCATGAGAAATTTGTATCTTTGTTGGGAACCGGTGTTTTCAATTCGGATGGTGAGACATCGTTATGCTCTGAACGGACGTGATATCCCATTGGACTCATTGCTCGTACAGCTGATGTCTGGAAGTATGCATCATATGCATTGACTTGGTCGTCTCATGGACTAACAGACTTTTCTTTATCTTTTGAGATTTCATCGTACGATGGCACGTCCGTTCTTCAGCAAGGATCGTATCAGTGACTTTGATATATTTGAGAAACACGCCAACGACGCCATCCATCAAATGAAGATCCGCCTACGCGAAGGTTACCCCATCGACTTTCAAGACGTGGCAGGACGGTTCACGCTCGATTCTGCAACCGAGTTTCTCTTTGGAACCAACGTGCGCTCGCTCTCCGCAGGCATTCTCTACCCGCCATCGTTCCCCCTGTCCAATGATCCCATGTTCTTGAATCATCCGTCAAATCGATTTCTTCATGCGTTCACAGAATCGCAGATTGCCACCGCCCATCGTGGCAACTATGGTTCTTCTTGGCGTATTTTCGAGTTTTGGCAAGATGAGGTTGAGAAGCACATGAAGGTCTGCTCTGAGTTTATAAAACCTATTGTTGCGGATGCGATCGCGAAGAAGCACGAACAAAGGCAGCAAGTCAAAGGGGGCGCCACAGGGGAAGTCAAAGAGGGCGAGACGTTCTTAGAGCATCTAGTGAATCATACCGAAGGTTTGTGACTTGCTTCTGTGAAAAAGCAGACGAATTTGGCGTATTGATATGAGTTCTTTCAGATGAAACAGTCATCGGAGATGAAGCAATGAACATTATGATAGCTGGCAGGGATACGGTGAGTCTGAGCTTATCGTAGTAAATTGGGCGAATCTCCTATTGACCAACGTTTTCGTGTGCACCGTAGACTGCATCCACCCTCACTTTTGCTGTTTACATGCTTTCTCAGCATCCCGATGTCCTTGCGCATTTGCGAGAGGAAATTACCACCAAAGTGGGTGTCTCGAGACGTCCGACACATGCCGATATGAAGGAGATGAAGTATTTGAGGGCATTTATCAACGGTTTGCCTCTTGCAATTATATCCACAAAGACGTGCATTGATCTGATTCTTCAGAGGTCCTTCGACTCTATCCACCTGTGTATGTATTGTGGTTTCTCACAAGTTACAATGATCCTGACATGCCTGCAGCCCTTTCAATGGCAGGTACATTACAAGCCGCTTGTTTCCATCCTTGATGCTTCTTACTGATCTCCTGGAAGGTTGTGTTCTGAAGGGCAGGTCTGGCCAGCATTGAATGGCAAGCAACCTTTTTATATACCGGCAAATACGTCGTGAGCCACAACTGATCTCCCTCTCGCTTGTTCAATCTTGACCTGATTCGTAGAACTATTTACTCTGTTTTCATGATGCACCGTAGGAAGGATCTATGGGGTCCTGATGGTGAGCATCTTAGCAGGGAAGAAAGCCTTCAGGCTTTGACCACAACTTTTTCCTTTCCCCAGCTGACCTATTTGATCCGGATCGCTTCCTTGATGCACGTCTTCACAAGTACCTGACGCCGAATCCGTTCATCTTTCTGCCTTTCAATGCGGGTCCTCGTATCTGCCTTGGTCAGCAGGTACGTCACACGAGGAAACGTCTTATTTTTATTTGTTCTGATTTCTATCCACGTGCGTACCAAGTTCGCATACCACGAGGCGTCGTACTTCCTCATTCGGCTGCTGCAATCGATGGATGTTATCTCGCTCGACATGGGGGTACAACAGGCCCCTCCCGCAGACTGGGCCGAGGCCAAGGGACGGAAGGCGTTGGAGAAGGTTGTCATGAGAGCACACTTGACCCTGTATGTCCAGGTACGAGAGCATTACTTCTGGTGGTCTTGGTCATATTACTAAAATACTTGTTATAGGATGGTCTATGGGTGAGGATGAAGGAAGTAGAGTCTATCGAACATGATGCTACCTAAAGTGTTCTGTAGGTGCCCCATCATTATTTTTTTTGGTGTAACTACCACTGTTGTAGTACTGATTCTCTGATACTTGCTGCAGTTCAAAGCGCGGAGTCGCCACTTACGGGCTAATTAGACCTTTCTTCAGTCTAGAGCAAAGGCGACAGGCTAAATCCGTACTTAGACCCGTGTTATTGTCTCGACATCACTTTGTATTCAGCTTGTCTTGCCATTTTTATTTCTAAATAGAATAGATGGAAGATAAGCACAGGTTATTTTCGATTCAAAACGCGGCCTTTTCTGTCTTATGCAAAATATCATCAATTCCCACACGGATGGGTTTGAATGCGACCTCGTCTTCACTTGAACGTGGAAAAAGTTCCTGTCACATTGTCCCGTTAAGCATTGACGCCGGGAGCGACAGGTGGAACGACACATGATACCCTAGTAGTAAGTAGTAATCTTCCCACCGAGAAGTTGATGTCGGACCGGAGTCGGCTTAAATTCAATGGGAACTTGTGTCACGCCTTTGCTCATTGGCACCAACCGATTATGTAGTACCGCATGGTTCAAAAAGTTCCTTCCTCACTCTGCCCTCGCTGTCCTCATTCTTCCAACGCTTGAGGATCATGGTGCAATTGGCACTACCACCTAGCCTAGTCGCCCTGGTTCGGCTTCTCCCCAAATTGCTCGTCCCACCAGTCTTGGTGTATGCCAGCTTCAAACTGTACGAGGAGTTCCTCGGATGGCATATCGTGCCGCGGTGGCTGAGAGTCCCGGCATGCCTGTTGGCCTTGCCACTCTCCTTTATGGCGAACATGGTATATGCCCAGGTTAGGGATCACAGGCAGGCGGCTGCCCGCGGGGCGGTCATGCCCCCGACCGTAAAGTCTCGCTGGCCTGGCGCAGTGGACAAGCTTGCGAAGCTCGTATGGAACTTTAGCCATGGCTATCTGGGTATGTGGATCACATGCCATGCATTCGATGCGACAGGAGTTGTGCATATGTGTTGACCGGGACAACTATACTCGATCTACCTTAGCTGAATATCCCAGAGACGAATGCAATGAATTGGGAAACACCATCAACTTCCGGCTGTTGTATGAGAATAGGGTAAGTTCCTTTAAATTTCTGGATCATCACACGCCTCCTTTTTATACGAGCCTGAACTTGAACTGATTTTGTTTGTTCCTTACAGATTTTCACAACGGAGCCTGAGTATGTCAAGGTCGGCCCACATTTTCACCTACATAACACGTTGACGCATGTGTCATTGTCAATTCAAAGGCGATCCTTGCGACGCAATTCTCTTCGTTCATCAAAGGTGGGGAACATGTGTCGATTTTCACAACAAATTTCTGGATATCCTAATCGGAATTGTCAAGGTCCCATCTTTCATGATCAGTTCGATTATCTTTTGGGCACTGGTGTTTTCAATTCGGATGGTATGACGTCGTCTTCCATCGAATTTTCATTGATTGATCGTTTATACAGCTGACGTTTGGAAGTATGCATAAACCCCATTCACAGGGCATCTTCATACTGACAAGCACAATTTTCCAGATTCCATCGTTCGATGACCCGTCCGTTCTTTAGCAAGGATCGTATCAGCGACTTTGATATTTTTGAAAGACATGCCGAGGACGCGATTCGTCAAATGAAAATTCGCTTGCGTGAAGGATATCCCGTCGATTTTCAAGATGTGGCAGGGCGATTTACGCTCGACTCTGCAACTGAGTTTCTATTTGGAATGAACGTTTGTTCTCTCTCACCAGGCATCGTCTACCCACCATCGTCCCCGCTGTCTAAAGATCCTGCGTTTCTGAACCATCCAGCGAATCGGTTCGTTTGTGCGTTTATGAATTCACAGAGTGCCGCTGCCTATCGTGGCTATTATGGTTCATCTTGGCGCATTGCTGAACTGTGGCAAGATCAGGTCAAGAAGCACATGAAAGTCTGCACCGAGTTTATTGATCCTATAGTCGCGAGTGCGATTGCGAAGAAGCATGAACAGAGATGGCTGGAGCCGGATTTCCAAAAGAATATTGCAGGAGAGGCCAAAGAGGGCGAGTCACTGTTGGAGCATCTGGTAAACTATACAGAAGGTTTGTGATGTTCGTTTCTTGCAAAGCATGATGCTCTGACATGCAAATTCTCTTAGATCAAACGGTCATCAGGGACGAAGCCCTGAACATCATGATAGCTGGCAGCGACACGGTGAGCCCAATTCTACGGTGCCCAGCGTAATCTGAACATCATTTTTCACGTATAATTCAGACTGCTGCCGCCCTCACATGTGCTGTGTATACGCTCTCTCAGCACCCCGATATCCATGTACGATTGCGAGAGGAGATCCTTGCTAAAATTGGTGTCTCGAGGAGGCCGACGCATGAGGACATGAAGGAGATGAAGTATTTAAGGGCGTTTATCAATGGTGCGTATTTCTTGATCACATTGCAAGGCATGTGCACTCATCTCTGCCATAATGTTAGAGGTTCTACGACTCTATCCACCTGTGTATGTTTTGTGATCTTTTCAGAGTAATTGATTCTGAGGTCTTCTTCTCGTAGCCCCTATAATGTCAGGTAAGATTTCATGCCATTCCACTTTTCTTTGTTGCTTTCTCCTGATTGCTCTGCAGGCTGACCAATGAGTCAGTAGTTTGGCCAGCATTGGGTGGTGGAAAACCTTTGTACATCCCTCCAAATACGACGTAAAGTCCATTTTGCCGCCCTTCTTGCCCATTTTATCTCATCTCGGTTTGTAGGACCATTTACTCCGTTTTCCTGATGCACCAAAGGAAAGATCTGTGGGGTCCCGATGGTAAGCACTTTTATAGGAAAGAAAATTGTGTATAACCTTTCATTTTAACCTTGTTCGTGGCCCTTTTCCAAGCGGACCTCTTTGATCCGGATCGATTCCTCGATGCACGTCTTCACAAGTATCTGATACCGAATCCGTTCATCTTTTTGCCTTTCAATGCGGGTCCTCGTATCTGCCTTGGTCAACAGGTACGGGCCATGATTTGAATCACTGGGAAATTCGGAATTTTGATTGACTCATGGACGTGTTTGTGCGCCCAGTTTGCATACAATGAAATCTCGTATTTTCTTATTCGGTTGTTGCAGTCAATTGATACCATCTCGCTTGACATGGAGACGCAGCAAATCCCTCCGGCAGATTGGGCCAATGCCGAGGGACGCAAAGCGCTGGAGAAAGTTCTGTTAAGGTCGCACTTGACTATGTATATCCAGGTACGAGGAACTCGTTTGGATGGTGGAGACTATGTAGCTGAATTGTCTTAGGGTGGTTTATGGGTTAGGATGAAGGAAGCTGAACCGTGATATCCAACTGGCATCTAAGGTGTTCCGTCTTTGCTTCATCTGTTATTGTAAGTTAGATGCTCATCCAAGTGGATTCGGAGCCCCTAAATACAGCGCCGGGATACTGTTTCTGTTGAACTTTCCACCCTCGTTTCTCATGCGTGAACTGCATGTCTGGACCTCAGATTAGGGACAACAAGAGGCAACAGCCTGCAGAGCAGTTATGGCTGTACCCATCTAGTCCTGTCGACCTAGAGTGTTGGACAAGCAGTGCAATCTCACATTTGCTTGGCCTGCGACAGCGTTACATGCTTGGGCCCAGCAGGGAGTGTATTGAAGGTGAGCAGGCGCAGAGTGACGCCAGTGCAAACAAGGCGGACGGCGACAGATGACCTTGGTAGGGCCACCCTGACGGAGAGGGGTCTGCTGGAAGGTATAGACGAAGTCAGCGACGAATCGCGTAGGCCAAACTCAAGTTCAATTGGCAGGAAGTATGGGTACCAACGCTGCCTTTCGCTGGCAAATATGATCCGGAGTCTGACCGGCACAGTGACATCCGTGAAGTTGGAACATAAAATACATAGGCGAAACGGGAAGCAGTGATACATACGAGAAGCTGGTGGTCAAACTTGGCGCGTGGGAAACATCAAATGTCAAGTCGCGATTCAGTCAACCTGCCAGTGCCACTTACTATCACTTCCACTCGTTTTATGCTAAAACAAGTCAGATTCTACGGTACATATAGGCGCCGGGTACACCCGGCAATTATTGCGCCTGCGCCTCCGAGAGTGAAGCGCTTGCCAGATATACTTACCTTCGAATTCAGGTTTCGGTATATTGCAAGCCCTTCGATGACTATGGTGCAATTGGCATTACCACCTGGTTTAGTCGCTCTGGTGCGGCTTCTCCCCAAATTGCTCTTCTCGCCGGTCATGCTGTACGCCGGTTTCACGTTATACGAGAAACTTCTCGGAGGGCACGTCGTGTCATGCTGGCCGAAAGTGCCAGCGTGCCTGTTGGCCTTGCCACTCACGTTTGTGGCGAACGTACTATATGCCCAGTTAAGGATCACAGGGAGGCGGCTGCCCGCGGGGCGGTCATGCCCCCGGCCGTAAAGTCTCGCTGGCCTGGCGCAGTGGACAAGCCTTGCGAAGCTCGTACGGAACTTTAGCTATGGCTATTTTGGTAGGTACTAGATCGCATGTCGTGCATTCGAAGCGACAGGGATTGTGCATGTGTGTTGACCACTAACCCGAATTACCTTAGGTGAATATGCTGAGGACGAATGTAACGAATTGAGGAACACGATCAATTTCCGGGTGTTGTACGAAAATAGGGCAAGTGTCTTCTTTTCGGGTCATAGCGCGCAAGCCGTTTTCGTTTTCGTACAACCTGATCTGGTGTCTTGTAGATTTTAACGACGGAACCCGAGTATATCAAGGTCAGCTCGCGTTTTCACCTACGTATATAATATTGACGCGTGAATGGTTATCAATATACAGGCAATTCTTGTGACACAATTTTCTTCGTTTATCAAAGGTAGCAAACTATTGATGATGTTGCGTGGCAGGTCGCTAAACGAACCTGCAAGGTCCCATCTTTCATGACCAATTCAATTATCTTTTGGGAACCGGCGTTTTCAATTCGGATGGTAGGAATTCATTATTTTCTGACTGGGCATTTTCATCGATTCACTATTGTGTACAGCCGACGTTTGGAAGTATCCATGCCCCCATTGATATGAGCATCTCCATACTGATAAGCACTGTTTTTCTAGATTCCATCGTTCGATGACCCGTCCGTTCTTTAGCAAGGATCATATCAGCGATTTTGACATTTTTGAAAAATACGCCGAGGACGCGATTCGTCAAATGAAAATGCGCATGCGCGAAGGATATCCCGTCGACTTTCAAGACGTGGCGGGGCGGTTCACGCTCGACTCTGCGACCAAGTTTT
>JBBPSN010000234.1:0-28105 GCA_038093615.1 Austroboletus olivaceoglutinosus | reverse complement strand
GGGCAGCTATCATATGCTTAAGTATCACTGCTGACTTAGGGTTAGGTTAGGTTGGGGTATGTGACTTGATTGATTACATGATCCAATAAGATAAGATCAAAAGAGAAAAAAATGCTAAGTCCACATAAAATATAGCATTTATAATAGTAATAGAATAGAAAAGTGGGGTAGGAAAGTGGGGCAGGAGTAAAAAATTTAAAAATGATATAGTTTAAATAAGACAAACAGCTGAGTTCAATAGTTGTCCACCTATATATCTGAAAGGCTATCATATTGAGTAACCTTAACCCTAACCATTCACAAAAAGTGAAGTATATTCATAAGTGGCTGAACTCAACATTAACTTTGTAAGCTTGGATTCATCAAACTCCATAAATAACTAGCAGAGCTCTAGAACTAGTATTGTTTCCACAATTTGGGCAGCTGCTGAGATAAGCTTCTCTTTGTATATTTGATGAGTATAGTTTAGGGATAGTAGTGTTAGTCAGGTTAAGGTTAGGTTAGGGTTATTAAAGCTAGCATTTGGGTTCAGTAATATATTGGAAAAATAGTGTATGGTATATTTGGCTTGTAACTTGCTTGCTATATACTAATACAGACTAGGTAGAAGTCTGCCAAATACTATGTATTCTTATTGTCAGAGTGATCATCCAGGATCTTCTATATTGCATTTCTATTGCTATAATGAAGTGGCTGATAATTCCAGACAAGTAGGCAAGCACTAATGCCAACCGGGCTAGGTGGTCTAGGTGGTGGTGTAGTAGGTGACTCAAGTTATGCTAGAATAGGTAGTTCTGGCTCAT
Organism: Austroboletus olivaceoglutinosus; assembly: GCA_038093615.1. Lineage (NCBI taxonomy): Eukaryota > Fungi > Basidiomycota > Agaricomycetes > Boletales > Boletaceae > Austroboletus > Austroboletus olivaceoglutinosus. The sequence continues at coordinate 27,302 of JBBPSN010000234.1, read as the reverse complement.
CCACATCAGCATGGCTGCCCTGAGAAGACAGAACCTTTAGGACCAGTGTTATGGTAGAGAACCCCACACTTGTATTTTCTCCTTTTTACTATCCATTTCCCCCTTACTCATTGACCGACTATCCCTTACCCGAGGAACTATTCTCCATCGTCAATAACTCCCCATTCCCTGATGCCTTCCTGATCTGGCCACCTTCCTTATAGGATCATAATCAATCTCTTCTTATGTTATCTATCTTTGGACACTTACTCCTCTGCCCTCTCTTTTGGGCAAGTATTCCTTCCATTGTATTTTGTAGAACTTCCCTTACTTGATACTTACCATTCTTGTTGTTAGTCCATGCTCATTTCATAGCACTATAAAAGCACCTTATACCATAGATTGTAACCCTAGTTAAATCTGCGCAATTCAATATAGTATTTAGCCCACTTCAGTCCTTTTGTACCTTTGCGTGATATAGGTCTTTGTGCTACCTCTGAGTGCACACTCACTATTCAAGTCTGCTTCACCATTGAAGTGTAGCACTTACAGCAAGCATCCTTGCAGATTCACCAACCTGGGAAAGCTTGCAGTAAAACACCAATGTAGGTACCAGCCCTATTCAACGATCCTAGGCTAGACACTATTGTTAGCATAACAAAAGATTTAACTCTTCCTACATCTCTGCTACCATGCAGAAAGGTTGCCCACCATTTCACGGTACTCTGCCTAGTATAACTCCAACAAAGAAGAAGAAGCCTTCTGTCAAGGACAGCAAGCTAGTCAGGTCATCACCGACAATCTAGCTGCTAGAGAAAGAGAATATTTTGGTTGAGCCTGCCCCCTCCTACAATCCCTTGGTTCATTCCATTGTCAACCTCCCACTCCTGAGCCCATCTCTTCTGTATTTTCCTGCCACACAGAAGTATCTATGGAAGACAATCCAGATATTGTCCTTAACTCCCCACCCCCATCTGAATCAAAAGCCTTACCTGGAGACTATCCTATCTCAGTTCACTGTTCTCCATCTAATTCTGAGTACCATACTAAGGATAACCAAGGAGATGATACCTCTCTTCTGCCTTCCCACCATCCCAACGACAATGAACCCTCCTTTGAACCAGAACTAAACCCTGCCAACCCTGACATGTCAAAACTCAAAGCAAGCCTACCCAATGAGTTCTCAGGTGAACCATTGGATGCCAACTTTTGGATAAGGGCAATAGATGTGTACTTCCAAATGAATACCTCAAAGTATGACAATATTAAGAAGGTGTATACCACCCTCAATAGAATATCAAAAGGTTGTGGCTGCATCTATGCTGAAGCCACCTATGAGAATATTGATTCTGGAACTGTTCCTGCCACAAATATCACCTGGGCCAAATTCAAAGACAACTTCCTTGGCACCTTCTCCCATAAAGAATCAGCTGCTGATGCTAGGAGAAAGATTGGCCATGTCTTCATGAAAGGAAGAGGAATAGATATTTGTGACCATTACAAAACCAACTTCTCCCTCCTTGTGGCCAAATCACATCTTACTGATCAAAACAGCCTTATTGAATACCATATAAGGAGCCTCAACCTGGATCTGGTAGACAAAATACTTGGAGGAGAAAAGGAGCCAGAGACACTCAAAAACTGGATGACAAAAGCTGCCATATTTGCTCACCAATAGGAAAGAATCAAGGATATTCAAAAAGGCTACATAGACTCCCGACAAAGCACCAAAGACCCCCTTGCTATGGACATTGTTATGCTAATGATAGTGTCTAGCCCAGGAGTATTGAGTAGGGCTGGTACCTACATTGGTATCTCATTACAAGCTTTCCCAGGTTGGTGATCTTGAAGGATGCTTGCTGTAAGTACTACGCTCGATGGTGAAGCAGACATGAACAGTGAGCGTGCACTCAAAGGTAGCACGAAGACCTATATCATGCAAAAGTACTTGGAGGACCAAAGCAGGCTAAACACTACATTGAATTGCATAGATTTAACTGGGGTTACAATCTACTGTACAAGGTGTTTTTATAGGTAAGAAAACGAGCATGGACCAAGAGGTTAAAAATGGTAAGTATCATATAAGGGAAGTTCTATATAATACTTGAAGGAGTACTTGCCCAGAATAGAGGATGAAGGAGTAAACGTCCAAAGATAGGTAACTAAACTAGAAGCCAATCATAACCTTACAAGGAAGGAGGCCAAACAGGAAAGGCATTGGAAAACAGGGAGTTATCAATGACGGAGAATGGTTCCTCGGATAAGGAATAATTGGTGAGCAAATATGGGGGAAATAGATAGTAAAAAGGTGAAAATACGAGCACGGGGTTCTTTACCAAAACAGATGTAGACACTATTCAAATACACTATCTTGGCTCACTCTTTTCATTTGAAAGAGCTCACCACATCTGCGAAAACCACTGCTTCATCTGCCATAAAGTCAGATATTCCACCCATAACCACCGATCCAACTCCAACCTTCCTCCTCCTTCTTGTCCCCCAAGGAATCCCACCTGCACCAGGATGATCACTGCCCCAGAACCCATTGTACCAAATCCCATTGGAGAATACGTCCAACAACTTTGGGCCAAAGAAAAAGTCACAGATATGAAAGTTTTGCAAGTACTAAAAGAGTGCTTTGCTGATGAAGGATTCACCAAGAACATTGCCTGAATCAAAGAAAAAGACAAAGGCTTTCAGGGTTTTTAAAATAGAGCAAGGAATTGATGTCCTTCACTCCAGCTGTAACTTCCATACTTGTATCCTCTGAAATAAATTTAATCCTCATTCCTGTTTCATTGTCAACTATGGAAGGAAAAAGTGTTGAAACCACCACTGCCCTTATTGATTGTGGAGCTACCAGCTCCTTCATAAATTATAACTTTGCCAAATGACATAACTTTTCCCTCAAATGAATTCCTCACCCCATCCACACTTTCAATGTGGACAGCTCAGGTAACAAGTCAGATATAATCCGATATAGGACTACACTGGCTTTGTGGATGCAAGACATTAAAAAACACAGGACCTTCCTGATACTACCATCTAGCAAGGAAAACATCATCCTAGGGATGACTTGGCTAAGGGAATGAAACCCCCTCATCGATTGGACCTCCAGAGAGGTCACCATCTTAGGCAACTACAAAGTCCCTCGACAAAATGAAAACAACACCCTCAAACAATAGTATCTACTACAATACCTCCATGCCAACTTTGACTTTAAAGTCAACAAATAGTATACTTGCAACTATGAGGAAAGCGAACATGTCTGCCACACTACCATCTCCACCTCCATTGCATCCACTGAGAGACCACCCATTACCCTTCCCCCCACCTACAAAGTGTACAAAGACATCTTTAAGCAGAAAGGCCTTCCCCCATTACCCCTATCTTGAGCATTTGACCACAAAATCAAACTTATGGATTTCTTCATACCACGATGAGCTAAACCTTACCCGCTCTCTTTTCTGGAACAAGTGGAGTGCAGAAAGTTTCTCAATGACTATCTTACCAGAGGAACTATCCAATCCTCAAAGTCCCCTCAAGCCTCTCCTATGTTCTTCATACCCAAGAAAGGAGGAGAAGAACTATGCCCTTGCCAGGATTATTGAGACCTAAATAAGCATACAATCAAAAATGCTTATCCACTTCCAAATATTTTAAAACTCATTGATCGCTTTGCAGAATCAAAATTCTTCACTGGTCTTGACATCAAAGAGGGATATCATCACATCCAGATCAGACCTGAGGATTGTTGGAAAGCCACCTTTGTCACACCATTTGGACTCTTTAAACCAACAGTCATGTTCTTTGGCCTCTATAATAGGCCTCCCACCTTCCAAGCATTTATGGATGCTGAATTCACCAATTATATTAGTGAAGGATGGCTCTCCATCTACATGGACGACATAGGGATCCACTCCAGCAACCTCCCCACCCACCAGGAATGAACATGCAAGGTCCTACAATGATATTGTGATCTCAAATTAAAATGCAAATTGAAGAAGTGCTCCTTCGACTCGGACACCATGAACTACCTTGGCCTTGTAATACATCCCAGTCACCTTGGTATGGACACCATTAAGCTTCAGGCCATTGATGAATGGGAAGCTCCCACTTCTCTCAAAGTAGTTCACTCCTTCCTAGGGTTCTGCAATTTCTACCGCAAATTCATCCCCAACTTCTTTGCTATCATTTAATACCTCGTTGAACTCACTCGAAAGGTGCAAACTTGGGACTAGACCCCCACGCTGTCATGTCTAAGGAAAATGAATAAATAGAAGGCTAGGTAACTTCCTCAAACAAATCCTCCAGGCCCAATCTCATTATAAACTATTGGTAGACAACTAACCTAATAGATCAAACAATAGCTTAACTACTGAGTGAGTGAAAACTTAGTGAATTGGATTTCAGGTCATTCTTCCAAGTCAAGGTTATTTGCCAAAGAACTTAGGTTGACTTCTTTCCTAGCAAAAATAAGCAAAGGGCTGAGTTGTGGATAGCAGATAAGTACAAAAACCCAAAGTGTGTAGGTTTGGTACATAAGTGTAGAGCTTGGTTGGTGATTTCCTAGATCGGTTTAAGGTTTGGGGTTGTGCAATGGATATTTCCTGAAAGGGTCTCAGATGAAGTAGTATCTGAGATAGAAAGTTCCTTGTGATGGTTTGTTGTTGGTGTGCAATAATTCTTCTGTGATAATTGCTCAGAAAACCACTGTTTAGTGAATTGCATGAGATCTAACTGCTAAATGTAGCAATTAAAATATGTGGGAAAATCAATTGGATGTCACTCTATATGTGCTCAATTTGGTTAGTGATAAACCTTTGTTATTGGCTCATGAGAGTGCTGTCTGTATGCTAAGCAAATGTTTACCTAATAGATATTCTTAAACTAGATTTATCTAAGTTACGGTGCATTTCTGCTGTAGTGGCCACCTACTAGGGGATCCAATGATGTAATCAGGTGCTTTCTGGCTTAGTGCAATATCCAATTATGGTAAAGGCTTTCTGCTTTAGTGCTCAAGTACCAATTGTCACTTAACATGTGCTTAAATGTGTAACTGTTCCAGTAATCGCTTGTAAGGCTTATGTAAGCGCGGATATAAGCGAAATTACCTAATAGAACCTTATGTACACTTGGGGGACCTTTGGGGATAGAGGGGATTGGTTATTTGACCTTTTTCCCTACTAACTATGCTCCAAAAGTGTGTTTAGGGTGAAGATTTTGTTATCTAACCCTAGATATTATGTAATCTAGGTAGAAGCGAAATTATCCTAGCCTTTTCCCACTAAGATCTCAAAGGGGGGAGCTAAATTCTCTTCTGGAATAGAAGATTGATCTAGAGATTGATGAGATCTGAGGCACAGAGATTAGCCTCTATATATACTAAGTACAGGTGGCTGTGCTGGACCCTTTAAGCGGTCACAGGAGTCAGAAGGAGTCATTTCGGGTCGGGTATGAGTTAGTATGAGTCAGAATGAGTTATTTTAACAGATCTGGCAGTTACCCTTTTGGTGACTTCTCTTTTAGTCCTATGGCTGTGCTACCATTCTGGATGGGGCTGTGCATGTCCCAGAGTGGTATGGCTATGCTGAACAGGGGCCAACATACATATGGGGGTTATTAGGGTTGATACAATAGTATAAGTACAATATCACTCATTAGCATATATGTAGTATAAAGAAATTTACATATCTCTTAAACCTCTAGAGATAAAATCACAAAACAATTAGGGGAGGTAGTCATCTATATGATACATCTTCTGACAGCAGGAATAGTGCATAGGTTGTGTTCCTGACTCAACACAATTTCTTTCATGTGCAGGTCAACACAACAAGAAGCCTTTGAGACATTAAAGCAGCTCTTCTCTTTCCAGCCTGTTCTTCACCTCCCTGACCCGAACTTACAGTACCACCTTATGACTGATACCTCCCTTACTGCTACCAGGGGAATTCTTATGCAAAAAGATGGAAACAGAGACCTTCATTCTTGTGCCTATCGATTAGCCACCTTGGGTAATGCTGAGCATAACTATGATATCTATGATAAAGAACTCCTTGCCATCATCCAAGTCTTGGAGGACTGGCACAACTACCTTTTAGGTGCTCAACACATCATCATCGTGCTCACTGATCACAAAAACCTCACATACTTCCGCCAATCCCACCACCTATCCCATCATCATGCCTATTGGCAAATGTTCCTGCAGGACTTTGACCTGCTCCTCACCTACACCCCCGGTATGCAAATGGGCCCTGCTGATGCCCTCTCCCACAAGGATTCTGTCAACACATCTGAGGATAATGTCAAAGTCACCCTATTCCCAGAGACAATGTTTATTCGGTCTCTCAATCTTGCAATTGCCAATAAAATTCAGAATTCCACCCCATCTGACCCTCTTATTCTTATTGCCCTTAAAGTGATGTACAATGGCACTGCCATGCTCCCTCGATTGGTCCCATCCAATTGGACTTACTTAGAGAACCACTTGCACTTCCATGGTCATCTCTACATCCTCAAACCTGCTTGCCCAGAGCTCATCCATGAAATCCACAATTCCCTTGCTGGTGGCCATGCTGGCCAATTTCGGACACACACTCTCCTCAAACACGACTATTGGTGGCCTGGCATGTTCACTTTCATCCACCGTTATATTGCTGGCTGCACTATGTACCAGAGCAATAAAGTCAACATATATCTGACAACCCCCCCTCTATCCCCTATTCTATCCTCCTGCATGGGCCCATTCCAACAAATCTCAGTCAACCTCATTTTGGGCCTCCCCCCCTCCCAGGGCTTTGATTCTGTTATGGTCATGATTGACCATGGCCTTACAAAGGGGGTAATTCTCTGTTCTTGTGACAAAACGATTGACACTTGAGGAATCACATGTCTCTTTTTCCAATATGTGTTCAAATGATTCAGACTTCATGATAAATGCATCTCTGATTGTGGTCCCCAATTTGCATCAGCATTCTCCAGAGAACTAGCCCACCTTCTCCAATACAACCTAGCCCTATCCAGCACATACCACCCCAAAACCGATAGCAAAACTGAATGAGTGAACCAGAAACTGGAAACCTGGCTTCAAATCTTTTGCGACAAAGATTCCTCCAAGTGGTCCAACCTCCTCCTGATGGCTGAGTTCCACCACAATTCCACAACTCATTCTGTCACCAAATGATCCCCCTTTTTCCTCATGATGGGATACGAACCACATATCTACCCAAAGATAGGGAAAACCTTTATACCAGCTCTACAATCCTGTCTTTCCTCTCTCTCCAATGCCAGAGATGAAGCCCAAGCAGCCCATGACCATGCCTGCCTTCTAATAGCTGCCAGGAACCACAGGAAGTTCACCCCATTCAAGCTAGGAATCAATGTCTGGCTAGAGTCCACCAACCTCCACCTTAACTTCCCCTCTCAGAAACTCGCCCCAAAACAAGTAGGACCCTTCAAGATTGAGAAAGTACTATCCACAATTACCTATCAATTGAAACTACCACTGAGCTGGAAGATCCATAATATGTTCCATGCTTTCCTTCTGACCCCATACAAGGAAACTACCGAACACAGACCCAATTACGATAAACTGCCACTGGACCTTGTAGGTGGTGAAGAAGAATGGGAGGTAGACTGCATCATTTTACATTGGGGAACTTCTGGAAGAAGACAATACAGAGTCCAATGGAAAGGCTATGGATCAGGTGAAGATACTTGGGAACCAGAATCCAACTTAGGCAATTTGAAAGACATCCTCGCTGCTCATAAGAAAGTCAAGAGGCTCTGAAATCTCCCATGTCTGGGTTCATCTTCCATTTCACCCCCAAAGAAACCTATGAAGAGTATCTTTTCCATTTCTGCAATGAACTCCCCCCCAACCACTTCTCCACCCACTTGTACTTTTGTCACATCCCATACTGCATCTGGCATACTAACTGGTAGTCCCATGACCAACACCACATGCATTCACTGTTCCACTGGACCTACCATCATCTCCGTTCCCAACACTCCTGAGATCCTTGTTCATGGCACCGGATCCCCCCACACACTCTCAACACTCTCATTGCCCTCTCCCTTACCCGACCTCCAAAGCTGCACCAGCCAATGCCCCTGTCTTTGACAGGGTTGGGAAGTTTGAGAAGATATTCAACCCCCTTATCTTCAGACCATGAGGACCCCTCCTGGGAGGAATCATTGCCACTACTGAGCGACTGGGAATCCATCAAACCGAAACCACTCCCGATGGAACCCCCACCTCCAATACCCCCTTAACCCCTACCAACCCCACCTCCCCCCTGCCTCTCTCTCTGGCCCTGCACAACCTAGCGGATTGCCTATGCCCATTCATCGGAAGAAAGCCACTTGACAGACCACCATCCTGGCCATATATGGGCTCACTTACCCTGATAGCTTGCCTATGCCAGTCCCTGACCCCATGCCCCTTCCGATCTCCTCTCCTACCCCCAGTTCCTCCTCCATTACTCCAATCCACAAGCTCCGTCCCCCCATTACCAAGTGTTTCAATTGTGGCTCCCTCTCCCATATCTGCATCCACTGTCCTGGCTATCACTGCCCTTATTGTCACCAGTTTGCCCCCAGATATATTCAACAGGCTTGTCCAAGCAATTGGTACGCTCACTATAATGCAGTTGGGCATAACACCATCGAGTGCTCCCCTGAGAATGTCTGGCATGATGATACCATTGTCTTCAATGAGGAAGATCCCCATGGATTTTAAATGGATGTTTGTGAATACGGTGTATCCACTTTTTAAAGAAGGTAATGTTATGGTAGAAAACCTCACACTCATATTTTCTCCTTTTTACTATCCATTTCCCCCTTACTCATTGACCGACTATCCCTTATCTGAGAAACTATTCTCTATCGTCAATAACTTCCCATTCCCTGACGCCTTCCTGATCTGGCCATCTTCCTTATAGGATCATGATCAGTCTCTTCTTATGTTATCTATCTTTGGACACTTACTCCTCTGCCCTCTATTTCAGGCAAGTATTCCTTCCATTGTATCTTGTAGAACTTCCCTTACTTGATACTTACCATTCTCATTGTTAGTCTGTGCTTGTTTCATAGCACTATAAAAGCACCTTGTACCATAGATTATAACCCTAGTTAAATCTATGCAATTCAATGTAGTATTTAGCCCACTTCAGTCCTCTTGTACCTTTGCATAATATAGGTCTTTGTACTACCTCTGAGTGCACACTCACTGTTCAAGTCTGCTTCACCATTAAAGTGTAGCACTTACAGCAAGCATCCTTGCAGATTCACCAACCTGGAAAAGCTTGCAGTAAGACACCAATGTAGGTACCAGCTCTACTTGATGCTCCTGGGCTAGACACTATCATTAGCATAACAACCAGTGCAGGTGCATCCTCATCATCAGAGATGTTGGGGGGAGCATATGGTGTAGGTGGTAGTGAGTGATCAGTTGGAGTGATCAGTGATTGTCCAGTAGGGGTGATCAGTGGGTGATCAGTGGTCAGAGTGGGTCTCTCATTGAAATCGGTGCATTCTGAAATAAGAGTGTGCTTTGTGGTAGGATTGTAGAACTTCCATCCCTTGTAGCCATTTGGGTAGCCAATAAACATGCACTTTTCATAGTGCAATTGAAGTGCAGGTCACTTGTCCTTTTGAATATGCACATAGGTGGTGTAGCCCCAAACTTGGAGATAGGAGATATCTAGTTTCTGTCTATTCCAGAGCTCATAGGAAATAGTACTATTCACAGCAGCTATAGGGCACTAATTCCACACATGGACTAGCACAGCTAGTGCTTCACCCCAGAATAATATAGTGAGGCCTGATTTCTTTAACATGGCAGTAATGCACTCAAACAGCATGTAATTAGCATATTCTGTGACTTTGTTTTGTTGAGGACATGCTTGGATAGTGTGCTGGCACTGGATTCCATATTCCTGGGTGAAAGCGAGCATGGCATTGCTCATATACTTGCCCCCCTTGTCATTTCACAGTGTTTTGATATGCCTTTCTGTTTGGTTCTCAGTGAATACCTTAAACTATTTAAAAGCATTAAAAACATCTAATTTGGCATGAATTGGTAGCACAAACCGATATCTGGAGTAGTTATCAATGAACGTGACCCAGTAGTGGAATCTGGAAAAAGATAGATAGGGAACAGCATGTACATCAGAGTTGTTATGCTAATAATAGTGTCTGGCCCTAAACCTTGAACAAGGCTAGTATCTGTGTCAGAACATTGGTCTCCTGGCTAGGGCTGATACCTAGGTAAGGGAAAGTCCTGGACAGTCCTTGAGTGCCACACTCGATGGTGAAGCAGACTTGAACAGCGAGTGTGCACTCAGAGGTAGCACAAAGTCCTTGGGTGCAAAAAGGGGGTCATGGAGATTCTGAGCAACTAAGGCAGTAAGGTCCGGGGTTAAATACTATATTGGATTGCATAGATTTAACTAAGGTTACAATCTACTATACAAGGCACTTTTATAGGTAAGGAAATGAGCACAGACCAGAAGGTCAAGAATAGTAAGTACTGAGTAAGGAAGATCCTACAAGATACCAGAAGGAGTACTTGCCTAGAATAGAAGGCAGAGGAGATAAGTGTCCAAGAGATAGGTAAGTAAACTAGAGACCAATCATAACCTTACGAGGAAGGAGGCCATACTGGAAAGGTGTCAGGAAAGAGGGTATCGTCCTTAATGGAGAATAGGTTCTCAGGTAGGAGATAGTCGGTCAACAAGTAAGAAGGAAAAGGGTAGTAAAAAGATGAAAATACGAGGGCTGGATTCTCTATCATAACAAGAGTGGACAAGCTTCAAAGGGTGGGATGTATGCCAAGAGCTACTAGGGAATGGATTTGCATGCATTTTGCTTGCTAGGCATGGCTTATAGATTGAATCAGATGGCATTTTGACATCTAACTGCATTCCAGTGACCAGTTTGCACTGAAATAGCACTTTCATATCACTCAGATTGTGATGGGCAAGTCAGTGATGCCAGAGCAACAAATCAAGTGGAATAGTTATTGCAAGGTGTGCAAACTTTGTCATAGGCTCTATTACACCATCCAGAAAGGCTACATTGTGCATATCAATGGAGGCAATGAAGAGTAGTGGTCCATTAGGCCAGGTAAAGGATATATGGGTTGAATTGATGTGCACAACAAATGAAGAGTGACCAGTTAGGTACAGGATAGTGAGGAGGTTGTTGTGCAAATGGGGGACATATAGAACATTAGAAAACTCAACTGCTCTGTCTCTCTTTCTTTTTAGGTTTGGATAGAACACCACTGACCCAATACCTGCTGAGTACACCACAGTATTGCCTGCTAGCTTGATTAGGATATATTTAGGCTTGTAATTGCACAGCCAATAATGATAAGGCATCATATGAGAAGTGGTGCCTGTGTTTGCATTCCAATTAAAGTCAGCATTGAGTTGGAGTGGTGAAAGTGGATCAGAGTGATCCATAGGATGCAAACTTGCATTTCTGGCTCGTTTTACCACATCCTGAGTGGCTACACTCACAGTATCTGGTGTTGGAGTTGTAGTGGGGGTGGTAGTGGTCACATTAGCCTGGTTTCTGCACTTTCCAATGTACTTGAATGGCTTGTAGGTGTCCTTCATGTATTGCAGTGCATAGCACTTGCACTGGCAGTGTTCTGGCTTGTCACAGAAAGCACAAGAAAATGAGGGATTGTAGTGGCAACCAGAAGTGGAGCTAACATCACAAAGCTGCCAGATAGAGTGGGGATATTAGAATGAGATCATTAATTGATTTCCTCAGTTTGGAATGCTGCTTTGATCTTGACCTTATTCAGATCAGTCAAGAGGGCAAGAGAAGAGGTGAAATGCGAGTAATCCAGCCCCAAAGTGTGTATCATGGCCATATAGCTGAGTTCTGCATCTGAAGTATTCAAATCAAAGGTAGAAGGATACAACTCCTAGATTCTGGCCATGGCTTGCTCAACTCGAGCACTGAGAGCTGGGAGGGACTCATCAGAGTGCTTTTGGATGGAAAAGAACTCCTCATAGGCAACAAAGTGTATGTTGGCCTTCTGCTGTATAAAGAGTATGGCTAGGGTCTTCCAAGTGGCTGTGGGGTTGTCTTGTTGAGCTTGGATATGAACTCATTGGTCTGATATCAGATTCAGCATAAGCTCACCAGCAGCCTTGTCCTGTTTGATATCCTAGGACTCCTGCTCCTTGTCTCCAGAGCTTCAGCACTTCTCCTTGCCATCGACGAGTTGCCAAAGGCCTTTGGAGCATAGGAGGGCCTTTATCTCTTTGTGCCAAGTGGTGTAATTGTTGCCATTAAGGGTCTGAATGCGATGGGAGTGTTGCTCAGCAGCCATTAGGGTAAATTAAAGCAGAAATGCACAAATATGCAAAGGATGGAGTGGAAATAGCAAAGTTGGAAGAAGTGAAAATAAAGTCACCTAGAAAGCAAGTTGCAAGGCATGATTTTAAGATGCAGGACTCATAACCTGTTAAACAGCTGAATCAGGCAGTTGGAGTTCACTGTCAGAAACTAAATTGTGTAGCTAAAAAGCGCTAGAATGCTTACTTGGAGTCTATTGTCAGAAACTAAGGTATCTAACAGTATACTTACAGGCTCTATGGACAAGTACAATAATAACAACAGTAAACAATAACAATGTGCCACATGTGTGCAATCACTACCTTTAACACAACCTGCTAACCCAATTCCCTTGTTGCCAGCTATCCTACCACCTGTACTGCCTGCAAGACTCTCTGAAGTGGAATATGGCTGCTTTGGCCAAATTAGCTGCACATAAGTCTAATGGGACATGGATTCTGGTGCCCCTGCTGAAGAACAAGCCAGCCATTGGTTCCAAATGGATATTCATGCAGAAATACATTGCTGATGGCTCATTTGAGCAATATAAAGGCTGTCTTGTTGTACAAGGCTTTTCCCATTGTTCAGGATTCAAGGCTGATATGGTATTCAGTTTCTTTGGAGGCATTAGATTGTGACATGCTATTGTTAGACAGCTGAATCAAGCAACTAATGTCCACTGTCAAAGCTGACTTGTGAAGCTAGAATACTATATAATATACCTGGCTGGAGTTCAGACAGAGTGCTCACAGGATCAATATATAAGTATGAAAAACAATATTAAACATCAATAATACACCATATAATGTGGCACTTGTACAGTTTAATATTATGAATATTGTCAATGCAAGTATCAGCTACTCCCCTTTTCAACTGCATCTCAGCCATTCACCTTGCTTGCTTTCCTTTCTAGTTCTCCCAGCCAAAAAAACCTTACCTAAAGAGTTGGATACCAAAAACCTCTTGGTATGCCTCCAAGTTGCTGTTTGGGATGCACAAGATTATCTATTGGTGGCTAAGATTTCACAGGCTTCTTGTGCTAACAAATATCACTCACTTGAACCATCCTTATAGGTTGGTGAATGTGTCATGCTTTCCACCAAGAACTGATAGCATGAATATCTACAAATTGGTGACAAGCACATTACCAAGTTCATACCTCACTATGATGGGCCATATTTACCTCATCACCAATGCATATTCAGGATCATCCACCTGTACTCTTAATGTGCCAAATTTGCCAAACATTTTTTCCATATTCTGTATTAGCCAGCAGCATTAGTTCATACCTAATAATTGTTATAATAGATGACCCAGCTACTATATTTTCTTTATTTTACTACCCATTCCCCCCATACTTGCTAACGGATTATTCCCTTGCTTGTTATATCCATGTTTCTGACCCCCTTCAACTCCAACTCCAGCACTCCCAGCACAATAACTCCATCCTCCAGACACCCTATGTACTCTATTGCTCTAACTCCATTCCCATTCTTGTATGTTACCTTTGACCTCCATTTAGTTTAATTCCACTATTTTGCTACCTTCATACCTGTGCTTGCTTAGGAGCACAGCTCTGGCCCTCTTGTACCTCCATGCACCACTCCAGTATCTTTGTACCCAACTCCAGTATTTTCATAGTATATATAGTTTACCTCTGTATGTACTTAGATCAGTTTGATTATCAACTTAATCACCCAACTAGTTCCCCACTCTCCTGTCTGACCCCATCTCCAGTCCTAACTCCAAAATACGAAGACATTGTTCACACAAGGGCACAGCTCTTTTCTCCATGCAACTGAAGCTACCATCTTTACTCCTCCGATCCTTGGACCACTCCTGCGCTCATGTGCACTCTGCCAACCTCTTGTCCAACCACTGGACTTGATCCAGACCTACCCAGACCACCTTGGACTTTGCCCTTAGACCATCTGTCCACCCCTAGTTGGCCCAGATTTAACATTGCTGAGCAACCTCTTGATGAGACCCTCTTTCCCAATCCATTTCTGGTCTGTCATCCATCATCTTAGTTACCAAGTATCATGTATGTTTCTCTTATCTTTTATTATGGATACCCATCTCCTCCACCCTCTCTTTTGGACAAGTACTCCTCTTGGTATCTCATAGGACTTTCCTTACTCAATACTTACCATCTTTGTTTGTGGTTCATATCACTTCCCCTATACTATAAAAGGCACCTTATATAGTAGATTATAGTCCCAACTAAATCTACACAATTCAACATAGTATTTAGCCCCATATCTTGCCCTCCTTGTCAGTTGGGACTTGCATGACTTCCCTCCATTTCCATATCAGAATGTCATACTACCTTTGAGTGTACGCTCGCTGTTCAAGTCTATTTCACCACCGAGTGTAGTACTCAAGGACTGTTCAGATCCCTCTTTGATGTAGATACCAGCCCTACTCAAGAGATCCTAGTTCTGACACAGGTACCAACCCCATTCAAGGTCTGAGACTAAGCACTGTTATTAGCATAACAAAAGATTTAGTTCACCTTTACACCTCTGCTATCATGCAGAAAGGTTGCCCACCATTTCCCAGTACTCTGCCCAGTACACATTTGATGATGAAGAAGAAGCCTTCTATCGAGGTCAAAGAGCCAGTCAGATTATAGCCAACAACCATGCCGCACAAGACAGAGCTCGTTTAAATTATCAAACCCCCTATAACCCACCCTCCCCCTCACATTGTTACCTCTCTATTCCCCAAGCCCTCAGTTCAGTATTTTCCCACCATTTGAAACCACCTCCTTGTGAAGAAGACTCTGATATCATCCTTAACTCACCCCCAGTTGAGCCATTACTTGGCAACTATCCTATCTTCATTCACAGGTTTCCTTTTGACTCCGAATACCACACCAAGCCAGACAAAGGCAACAAAACTTCCCTTCCCCCATCCCATCATCCTGATGATAATAAACCCCCCTCTGATTTCGAAAACACCAACAATCCAGATATGTCAGAATTGAAAGCCAGCCTATCCAAGGAATTCTTTGGCAAACTCTTGGATGCCAACTTTTGGATAAGAGTAATGGACATGTACTTCCAAATAAATACCTCAAAGTACAACGACCCCAAAAGAGTATATACCACTTTCAATATGATATTGAAAGGTCATGGCTGCATTTATGTTGAAGCCACATATGAAAACATTGACTTTGAAACTATTCCTGCCATAAATTTTACCTGGGACAAGTTCAAGGAAGACTTCCTGAGTGCCTTCTCTCACAAAGAATCTGTTGCTGACACCCAAAGAAAGCTTGGGCATGTCTTCATGAAAGGGAAAGGTATCGATGCTTGTGATCAATACAAAATGAACTTCTCCCTCCTCACTGCCAAATCCTACCTTACCAATTAAAACAGCCTCATTGAGTACTACATGAGAGGCCTCAATCCTGACCTCATTGACAAGATCATTGGAGGAGAAAAGAAACCTGAGATGCTCAAGGACTGGATGACAAAAGCTACATCATTTGCCTGCCAACAAGAACGGATCCACAACATCAGAAAAGGACACATTGACTCTAGAAGAAGCACCAAAGACCCTTATACCATGGATGTGGATGCTATTCAAACTTGCCACCTGTCATATCCTGAAATTCTGGCCAAGTCCATTCCGGTTCTCCGGACCTTCTAGCTCCGGTACACACCTTCTCTGGACACACCAGCTCAACTCTGTTCCTCCACCATATGTATCTCCATTCCGTTGTACTTACATTTCCTGTCATCTGCTTTTGTACTAGTCTTGCTACTTATATCCCTCCGTACCAGTGCTTGCTTAAGAGCACAGCTCTGGCTATGCTCTTTACCAGCACTGCTCTGGTACTCAGTTATTCTATTCCAAACTTATGACTACCTTAGTAATGTACATCTGACCTCCATATATAAACCCTCAAGTACACTGTACTTAGCTCAGTTCGAATATCAACTTAGTCTCCTGCTCTTCTACTTTGCTTGAGTCTTGACAACTCTACTCTGACCCTCTATTTCTGACCCTCTAAAATATGGGACAACCGGACTCGTACAAGAGCGCACCATATATGGTGAAGCCAAAGTCCCATTACAAGTCAACTCTGGCATTCCGGAGTTAGACAACGAAGCAGTGCTCATATGGTTTTAACAGTATATTTGAACTCCTCTTGTTATGAGTCTCCTCATCTTTCTGTTGTGGCTACTACCACTCGTGTCACACACTCTCAGACATGCACCCTAGGTGCAGAACCACAATATTCTCCCCGTTACAATCCCCTCTCCATCTTCAGCAGTAACAGTCGTCAAGGTCCCAAACTTGTCAACCAATTCCAGAGCTTCTCCGCTCACCATACCCCCACCTCCGCCTCACAGCACCAAGGACCTCCAAGGTTCCCAACTCTGGGAGCACACATAGAGAAGCTACCTGATGATGAAGACAGTGATACGGAAATAGGATGATGCCCTCTGGGCTCATTTATTACTTCCCCATGTCGTCCACCTCTGAGGCAAGATGATGGCCCTGGAGATGACTCCTCAGACCACGATTCGGACGGCTTTCAGCTGGATGAACTAAATCCAGGCGATCCTGACAACGACCCTTCCAACCCATCTTCTGATTACGATAAGTACATCCCACATGACACATTGGCTGATCTGGCTAACGCAATCCAGGGCCTTGCTTGCTCCTCTCACTGCCCCTCAGAATCAACTCCGCGCACCAAAGTCTGAGAACTGGACCAATTTGATGGGACAGACTCTTGCAAACTCCAAGTCTTCTTGGTGCAGTGCAAGCTGAACTTTCAGGACTGACCTAGGGCATTTCAGAATGACTGTGCCAAAGTAACCTTCACACAGTCATACCTCAAGGAAATAGCCTTGGAATGGTTCGAACCCGACCTCCTTGAGGAAGACAACCCCATGCTCCATCCTCTTTGGATGGACAGCTTTCGGGATTTGGTCCTCGAGCTACAAACCAACTTTGGATCCCATGACCCCGTCGGTGATGCCGAACACCAGCTCGACCACCTTAGCATGAAGGATTCCCAACATATCAACAAGTATGTTGTGGAGTTCAACCAGATCGCTTCACAAGTCCGGGGCTACAGAGAAGGTGCCCTTCAGCACCACTTCTACAACAGCCTCCCAGACCAGATCAAAGACGAGATCTCCTACGTGGGTAAACCCCACATTCTCGTTGAACTCCATTTCCTCACACAGGCTATCAACGTGCACTATTGGGAGCACAAGTCTGAAATTAGTTGGCAACAGAAGCCCTCTGGAAATCAGCCCTCCAAGTTATTGTCCAACAAACCCACCTCTGAAAAAAATAACTCTGACAAATGCAACAGTGGCTCCAAGGACTCAAAAGAGTCCAAGGGCAAAGCTGCTAGCACTTCCAGACCCTTTGGGTCCTCCAACTCCAATAAGCCCGACCTCTTGTTGAAGCTCGGCAAAGATGGCAAGCTTACCAATACCAAACACAAATGCTGCTTCGACAATAAGCTCTGCATGTTCTGCGGACAAGGTGGCCATATGGCCAAGGACTGCTCCAAGTCCACATCCTGAGCATCCAAAGCCTGCTCCACAACAACAACTCCAGAAGCAAAACCAGAGGCCTCTACTTCAGAGGTGAAAAAATAGTCTGTGACCTCCAAGACTCTGCATGAATGGATGGTCATGTTGACTTTGACCATGTACCCAAGGAGATCTGCCTCAACGCGTCTGCTCTCTCAGATCCCCGCTCACTTATGCCCTTCATTACACTCCTGTCCTATGATATGCCTGCTTTTCCTGTGCTTGTAAACTCTGGATCCTCCAATTGTTTTATAAATACATCTTTTGTCAATAAGCACAATCTTTCTCTATACAGTCCCTCCACTCCAACTTTGCTTGTTCGATGGTATATCAAACTCCACCATCTCTCAAGCTCTTGACCTCTCTGTCCACTTTGAAACCAGTGATACCACTCCGACGATGTTTTATATCACTCCACTGGATGGTTCCTGCTCCATTGTCCTTGGACATAACTGGCTTACCTGCTACAATCTGTTGATTAACTGGGTTACAAGCAGTATCTCACTCCGAACCACCCTGTAGCCCATGCCAGCTTCACCGAGCTCACCTCCGCAGCCTCCGGTCTTACCACCTCCGGCTATCCCATCTCCACCCGACCCACTATGTTTCTCCAACCACAAAGCACCACTGATTATGTTCATCAATGCTCCAATGTTTGCTTTGGCTTGTCACCTCTAAGGCTCCGTGCAGTTCAGCCTGCAACTCTGCCCCCTGGAGAGTGAGCTCCACACTGCCACCACAGACCCAGATCCAGTCGATCTCTCCGGGATCCCCCCAGAGTATTACGAGTTTGCCGACATTTTCAGCAAGAGCAAGGCCTCCATACTTGGTCCACACCAAGAACACAACCTCAAGATCGACCTGAAAGACAGTGCCTCACCTCCATTAGGTACTACCTACTTCCTTTCCCAGTCTGAGCTTGGTTCTCTCTGTACCTTCCTAGATGAATATCTCACTAACAGATTTATCCATTCCTTTTCCTCTGCTCATGCAACTCCGGTTCTCTTTGTCTGCAAAAAGGACAGTTTACTCCACTTTTGCATCAACTTCCAAGGACTCAACAGAATCATGAAGAAAGACCACTACCCACTTCCCTACATTTCCAACCTCCTCAATGCTCCAAGCCGCACGAAAATCTACATGAAAATCAACCTCTGGCACATGTACCACCTAGTCCATGTGACTGAGGGCGACGAGTGGAAGACCACCTTCCACACGCACTACGACTCCTACGAATGGCTTGTAATGCCCTTCAGTCTCATGAATGCCTTGGCAGCATTCTAGCAGTTCATCAACACCGTCTTCACCAATATGCTTGATGTTTGCATTATAGTATACTTGGATGACATCCTTATCTTCTCTGAGGACATGGCCTCTCACAAAGCGCATGTCCGCGAAGTTCTCTGTTGTCTCCGCAAACATGGACTTTACACCAAACCCAAAAAATGCGAATTTCACACTGACTCCACCAAGTACCTTGGTTACCAGATGTCTCCCTCTGGTCTCACCATGTTCTGGGATAAGGTCCAGACTATCTTGGATTGGCCGGACCCTCAGAAAGTGAAGGACATTCAGTCCTTCCTAGGCTTTGCAAATTTCTACTGGCATTTCATTCACAACTACACCAATCTCATTGTTCCCCTAACCTGCCTCACCCGCAAAGGTACCCCCTGGCTTTTCTCTGACACCTATTGCTCCGCCTTCTGAGCACTCAAAGATGCCTTCACCTTTGCTCCTATCCTTACCCATTGGCTTCCTGATGCTCCGATAATAGTAGAAACCGACACTATAAAACAGTAATCCTGACTGTGTGGACAGCCAGGACCAGATGGGTAGGTGTGGGGTGCGATAAGTTCGTCCCCAAAGAGAATCCCAATGGGTTCTTGCAAAGTCCTAGGTGAGGAGAAGAAGTCGTTGGGTAGTCTGGAGGAAGTCCAGGGCATGGGAAAAGCGCTCAGCATGCAGGAAATGTTGTAGAAAGGTGCAGCGGTCGATGAGGAACAGTGGACAGTGAGCGGAAGTTCTGTGGTGAACTTCCTTCGAGTGGAAAATAGGTGATAAGTGCAGAAAAATGCATTAGCAAAAGCTAATGACAGGTTTTATAGTCCGGGCATTCCCAGGACTGTGTAAGGTATGTAATCATGTCTGAAAACGATGGACTGAAAGTCTAAATGTAAGGTAAAAGGGTTTTGAGGTGAAAATAATGAGTCTGATCGATAATGGTATAGTCCAAGCATATCTCGGATGTCCAACATAACTCGGAGCTGAGACCAGGGTGCAGGAACGGCACTCGGACCACGGGAAAGTAGTCCGGAGTAGCTCGGACATGTAAGAACTCACTTCAGGCAATGGCAAACAGGTTGGAAATATGGGAATAGCGCTGTAGAGCGGTGCTAAGCTCTACAATGCCTCCAACTATGCCATTGCTGGCATCCTCTCTATCTGTTGTGCAGATGAGGAAATCCAGCCTATTGCCTACTACTCCCAGACCTTGCATACTCCAGAGCTCAACTATGATACCCATGATAAGGAGCTTTTGGCTATCCATGAGGCCTTCCAAACTTGGCAATACTACTTTGAAGGCTCTGGAACTCTGGTTGATGTGGTCACCAACCACAAAAACCTCAAGTACTTCACCACTACCAAACTCCTAACTTGGCAGCAAGCCTGCTAGTTGGAGTTCCTCTCCTAATTCCACATGGTGGTCCAGTTCTGTCCCGGCCACCTTGGTGCTAAGCCCAATGCCCTTACTAGATACTGGGACGTCTATTCCAAAGAGAGGGATAAGGACTACACTTGCGTCAACCCTCACAATTTCTGCCCTGTTTTTACTCAAGAACAGCTCACTGCATCCCTTCGAGCCACCTACCTCGCATATCCAGTATTCTAGGCCAGCAGCTTGTTTGATCTTGAGTCCCTCCATAATGACATCCTCTCCACTCTCCCCTCCGATCCCCTTGCTATAATCCACATGTCCGACTCCAACTCCAACTCACGCTGGACAGTTGACTCCAATGGCTACCTACATCTCAACAGCTGCATCTATGTGCCAGACACAAACAACCTCCACCTCCGAGTTCTCTGGTTCAAGCACGATCACCCACTCTTCAGCCACTTTGGCCAAAACCGCACACTCGAACTCATTTGCTGAGAATACACTTGGCTGGGTATCCAGACATTCATCAAAGAGTACATTTCCTCCTGCACCGCCTGTTCTTGGGTGAAGATTCCAAGGCACAAGCCCTATGGGCTTCTTAAGCAACTCCCTATTTCTAAGAAGCCATGGAATTTCATCTCCATGGACTTCATCGAACAACTCCTGTCCTCCTCCGGGCACACCGCCATCCTAGTCATTGTCGACTGCCTATCTAAGTGATGCATATTCATCCTGACTGACGATAAGGTAACATCCCTGGAGTTGGCAAAACTCTTCCTCCTTCATGTCTTTTCCAAGCATGGAGTATCCTCCCACATCACCTCTAATCAAGGTTCGGAGTTCGTCTCCCACTTCTTCCACTCTCTCAGCAAGGCACTCAACATCCGGCTCCACTTCACCTCTGGATACCATCCTGAGGGTGACGGTCAGACCGAGTGTATAAACCAGACTCTGGAATAATACCTCCGGATTTATTATAACTACCAGCAAGACAACTGGTCTGAGCTCCTGCTCCTTGCAGAGTTCTCCTACAATAACGCTCCAAATGCTACCACTGGTGTCTCTCTGTTCTTCACTAACAAGGGTTACCACCCTAACATTATTGTCCACCCCGAGCATGATCTCACCTCCACCTGTGCCAGAGAATACTCTGTCGACCTTGACTCCCTCCACCAATTCCTCTGTGAAGAGATTGCTGCTGCACAAGAGTGCTACCAAGGCCCTACTGATGCCAAGTGAACTCTGGCACCGGACTTCAAAGTTGGTGACCAAGTATTCGTGAAAGCCAAGTACTTCCGGTCGACACGTCCGTTGAAAAAGCTTTCCAAGAAGAACCTAGGGTCATATCCTGTCATCACCCAAGTCAGTACACTCTCCTTCATGCTCTGCCTCCCTGATTCCATGAAGGCCATACATCTGGTCTTCCACATTTCCCAATTAGAGCCCATGGTTCCTAACACTATTCCAAACCACACTCAACCTCTGCCATCTCTGGTAGAAGTTGATGGTGAACCCAAGTTTGAGATCTCGGAGATCCTCAACTCCAAGGAAGACCGACAGTGCCGCCACTGCAAGCTCTTGTATCTGGTCTGATGGTTTGGCTATGAAGGGACCAATGAAGAGACTTCTTGGCTACTTGCCACCGAACTTGGCCATGCCTCCGAGCTCATCTCTAACTTCCATCTCTGGTAACCTGACAAACCCGGACCTCACACTGTTTAATCAAACAAGGACTTGCGCAAAATTAAAAACTATTGTTACAAGACGGAGATATGACTATTCCACCCCTATCTCCATATCACCATCCACATCCTCTTCCCCCACCTCAGTCCTCTCCTCTGCAAGCTCCTTGAGCTCCTCCTCTGCCTCTTCTTCCTTCTCTGACTCTGCCACCGTCACATCTCCAAAGCCAAACTTGGCCCTCCGCATTGTCACCTCATTCTCTTTCAAACTGACAAACCTGCAGAATTTGACATTGAAGTCTGCCAAGTACCCAACTTGGATGGCGAGGCGCCTGCAGAGCTGCTGCTGGCCCTCTTGCATATCGTGAACCACCTTGGCAAGTTCCCATACCGCCGCCACTATCTCCGTCATCTCCACACCCAAGTCTCCACGCATCCTGCTTGGCCCAGCTACCGGCCCCTCATCCTCCTCTGCTATCTCCACCAACCAAACCTTTTTCTTCAGCCTCTCCTCCATCAGCCAGGGGTGTCCTGGTGTCTTTCTCTTTCTCGGTGCCTGCATCTCCTTGGTTAATTCTCTGGGCCCAGGGTGAACACACTTTGCCTTGATGATCATGCACGATGCGCACAACCTCACCTTCTTCCCCTCCGCTAGTTGGTATTTGAAGCCTTTCTTGTGGCACTGGAAGCACGTGTCTGGGGTGTGCTGAATCACCGACGCCTCTAGCATCTCCATCACCTCCACCTCCAACTTGGACCCATCCGTCTTCTTAGTCTCATCCACCATCTCCTCCATTGCCTTCCCCTTGCCTTTGTTGATGCGTTGTTACACCACTATTTGCTCCGCCTGTCACTGTCATCAGCTCCACTCCCCGCTTTTGGGCAGTACTCACCAAAACTTTTGTGGCCTTCTCCACCACCTCTTTTGTGGCCTTCTCCGCCACCTCTTTTTCCACCACCTCCTTCTCTGCCTTCTCACACTCTGCCTTCTCTTTGGCCGCCTTCTCCTCCGCCAGTCATCTTGCCTCCTCCGCCCGCCACTTCGCTTCTTTCACCACCTGCTTGCACCTCCACTGCTCTGCATACTTCACCTGCAACAAGTCTTTGTCATTATCATTGTTCTCCATGAGATGCACATCATCCTACTCTGTGATATCAGTAAATGCCGCAGGCAGAGTAGCTTGCTCTAGTTGAAGGTTGGTCGACATGGTAAAGGATCAAATTAGAAGCATCCCTGCAACTGGTGTCTTATATGCCTACTCGGCTAACCTTTCCAACTTTGGCCATTGTCCATTCCACATCTCCACATACGTGACTCCATTAATCTCTGCCATGTAACTCCGCCTTCAACACGTGCTCCTACCTTAGGCCTTCAGGGGTTCAGGCCTAAGAGGGGAATACTGTCATATTTTGAAATTCTGGCCAAGTCCATTCTGGTCCTCCAGACCTTCTAGCTCCGGTATGCACCTTCTCCAGATGTGCCAGCTCAACTCCATTCCTCCACTGTATGTATCTCTGTTCTGTTGTACTTACATTTCCTGTCATCTGCTTTTGTACTAGTCTTGCTACTTATATCCCTCCGTACCAGTGCTTGCTTAAGAGCATAGCTTTGGCTATGCTCTTTACTGGCACTGCTCCAGTACTCAGTTATTCCATTCTGAACTTACAACTACCTTAGTAATGTACATCCAACCTCCATATATAAACCCTCAAGTACACTGTACTTAGCTCAGTTCGAATATCAACTTAGTCTCCTGCTCTTTTACTCTGCTTGAGTCTTGACAACTCTACTCTGACCCTCCATCTCCGACCCTTTGAAATATGGGACAACTGGACTTGTATAAGGGTGCACCACATACAGTGAAGCCAAAGTTCCATCACAAGTCAACTCCGGTATTCCGGAGTTAGACCCCGGAGCAGCCCTCATATGGTCTTAATACCACCCTAGGATCCTCTCCCCCATTGAAAGAGCCCACCATATTCACAAAAACTACTGCTTTATCTATCACAAAGTCAGCTGCTCTACCTACAACCACTATTCAAACCAGTCCACTCCTATCTGCCCTTCTCATAACCCTGCCCATACTAGATCAGTTGCCACTTCCAAATCTGCCAAACCTGACTCCATTAAAGAATACATCCAACAGCTTCAAACTAAGGACAAGGTCTTGGAAGCAGAAGTTCTACAGGTACTGAAAGAGTACGTTGCCGATAAAACCCCCACTGAAAATGTTGCTTGCATTGAAGAAAAAGATAAAAACTTCCAGGGTTTTTGAAATGGAGCAAGAAATTGACATTCTTCATTCCTGCTGTAACTTCCATACTTGTATCCAGTGAAATCAAATCAAATCTCATTCCTGTTTCACTCTCAACTACTGAAGGAAAAAGTGTTGAAACCATTACTGCTTTGATCGATTGTGGAGTGACCAGATCTTTCATAAACTATGACTTTGCCAAGTGAAACAACTACTCCCTCGAATGAATTCCTCACCCCATCCACACTTTAAACACTGATGGCTCAGGTAACAAGGCAGGCATGATCCAATACTGGGTCAACCTTGCCTTGTGGATGCAAGGCATTGAAGAACATAGGACTTTCCTAGTGCTACCATCTAGCAAGGAAAATAACATCCTTAGGATGACTTGGTTATGGGAATAAAACCCCCTAATTACCTGGAATACTGGAAGGGTGACGGTCACTAGTGACCATAGAGTCCCATGATGAAATGACAATGACACCATTGAATAGAGGTATCTCCTATGATATCTACATGTGGACCCACTTTTTAAAGTTAACCACTGGTACACCTGACAATACAACAATGAGCACATCTGCCGAACTACCATCTCCATTGCCATTGCCCAAGAGGTGATGAAACCTGCAGTCATCCTACCCCCTGCATACCAAGAGTTTACAGATATCTTCATGAAACCAGAAAACATCCTGTTATCACCCTCACAATCTTTTGACCACAAGATTGACCTTCTAGAAACATTCATACCTCTACAAGCCAAATCCTACTCTCTGACCCTTTCCGAGCAAGAAGCATATAAGAAGTTCATTGATGAACACCTGGCTAGTGGAATGATTGTCTTTTTCAAATCCCCTCAGGTATTCCCATTCTTTTTCATTCCAAAGAAAAGTGGTGAACTGCAATCTTGTCAGGACTATTGGGCCCTCAATGAGCAAATGATCAAGAATGCCTACCCCCTTCCTCTAATCTCCAACATCACCAACACATTCACCAACTCAAACTACTATACTTCCTTGGATATACAGAATGGGTATAACAATATTCTAATTCACCCCCCCAATTGATGGAAGGTAGCATTCATCACACCTTTTGGGCTCTTTGAGCTGACTGTTATGTTCTTTGGCATGTGCAACTCCCCCCCCCATCTTCCAAGCATTCATGGACCATGGCTTTGCTGACATAATTATCAAAGGGTGGCTTGCTATATATATGGATGATATTGCCATCCATTCAAAAGACCTTCCCACCCATTAGGAATGAACAAAAAGGGTACTCCAGTGTTTTTGTGATCTGCATTTGTTCTGCAAACTTGACAAATATTCTTTTGATTCTGACACCATGAATTACCTTGGTCTCATCATCTGTCCTGGACAAGTGGCCATGGACACCACCAAACTCAAGGCCATTGCTGAACAGGAGGTACCCACATCTCTGAAAGCTGTTCAATTGTTTTTAGGATTGTGCAACTTTTATCAAAAGTTCATTCCCAACTTTTCCAATGAAGTCCGACCCCTCATAGAGCTCACCTATAAAGTGCAATTTTGGGACTGGACCCCAGAAAGACAAACTATGTTTGAAAGAATGAAAAAGCTCTTCTCCTCTGAACTTGTCCTCTGACTCCCTAACCCATCATTACAAAACCATATAATGACTGATGCCTCCCTTACTGCCACTGAAGGGGTCCTTATGCAAAAGGACACAAACAGTGACCTCCACCCATATGCATACTGCTCCACCACCTTGGATGATGCTGAGTAAAATTACAACATCTATGATAGGGAACTCCGTGCAGTTATTTATGCTTTGAAAGATTGGTAATATTATCTCCTTGGTGCTCAACATGTGGTCCAAATCCTGACAAACCACAAAAATCTTACATACTTCCATGCCCCACATTGCCTTAGTCATCGCCATGCTCGATGGCAGATGTTCCTTTAGGATTTTGACCTTGCCTTCTTCTACATTCCTGGTATTCAAATGGGCCCCATAGATGCCCTATTGAGAAAGGATGTTGTGCCAATAACCAATGACAATGCTGATGTTATCCTTCTCCCTGAACTCCTTTTCATTTGGTCTCTTGACCTGGCCATTGAAGAAAAAATTACCACCTCCACTTTCGCAGACCTGCTGGTCCTCATAGCCCTCAAAGCAATGTACAAAGGACTTCCACCCCTTCCTTACTCTAACCCAACTAACTGGAACTACTCAGAAAACCATCTCTATTTTTGAGGTCAATTATACATTCCTAAATCCACTCACCTTAAATTTGTCCAGGACATTTGGGCCTACCTCCCTCCTAGGGCTTTGATTTTTTCATGGTCATGGTTGACCATAGCCTTACAAAGGGGGTGATTCTCTGTTCTTGCAATAAAATGATCGATGCTAGAGGAGTCACCCAACTCTTTTTTACAAATGTCTTCAAATGCTTTGGCCTCCATGACAAATGCATCTCCAATTGTGGTCCCCAATTCATTTCAGCATTTTCCTGAGAACTCACCCACCTCCTTGAATATGATATTGCCCTCTCATCAGCCTACCACCCAGAAACTGACAGCAAAACAGAATGTATCAACCAGGAACTCAAGACCTAACTCTGAATCTTTTGCACCAAAGACAACTCAAAATGGGCAGAACTTCTCCCTATGGCTGAATTCCATCACAACTCAGCTACACACTCTGTCACCAAGAAATCCCCTTTCAGTCTCATGATGGGTTATGAACCACATGCCTATCCAAAGATAGGGAAAATTTTCATGCCTGCCCTCAAATCATGACTCTCCACCCTCTTATCTGCTCATAATGAAGC
>JBBPSN010000233.1:15351-28105 GCA_038093615.1 Austroboletus olivaceoglutinosus | reverse complement strand
TCCAAGCCATGGTCAGGTGACTCCAGGCATGTGATCAGTAATCACATGACTCCTTGTCCCAGGACAGGGGCTGATTACATGATTAGGGTAATCTAGGGTAACTTAACTAGCAACTTAGGCTAGTAGTATAGCAAAGTGTAAATAATTGAAAAGAAATATTCATATCTCCATGAGTTTTGGAGATAAAATCACAAAAAAATTAAGGGGGGGAGTCCATCATATGGTCCATCTTTTGATCATGGGAATTGATGAGATGCTGTGTTCCTGACTCAACACAATTTGATTCGTGTGCAGGTCACTGGGTTCTCTATCATAATACAAAGGGTGTGATGAAGGCAGCTTTCCAGCAGTCTTCAGGGGTGATTAGGATGTGGTGGTATTTTTCTTCAATGTCCAAACTTGTGAAGAAGTTGGATCCAAAGAATCTGTCTACAAGCTCAGAAATATTGGGAAGGGGATAGGCATTCTTAACCCTGTGCTGGTTGAGGTCACAGTAATCCTGGCAAATACAAAGTTCTCCCCCTTTCTGGAACAAAGAACATAGGGGAGAATTGAGGGGATTTTGAGGGTTAGATGGTTTCTCAGGCTAAATGTTCATCAAGAAATTTCCTACATTTTTCTTGTTCAGGGAGTGAGAGCAGATAGGATTTGGTGCATTTCAGGACAAAAGAGTCCATTAGCTCGATCTTGTGGTCAAAAGATCAAGACAGCGGGAGTGGAGGTAGTCCTTTGCTTTCAAATACATTTTGGTAGGTTTTGTATTTGGGAGAGAGTGTGACCGGTGGTTTTTCTGTGGTGGCAATGGTGGTGGAGATGGTTGTTTGCTGAACATGTTCATCCGTAAAGTGACATTCATACCAATTGTTGACTTTATAGTCTTGGTCCACATGGAGATACCTTAAGAGATATCGCTATTCAAGAGTGTTGGCTTTGTCTCATTATGGTACTTTATAGTCTCCAGAGATGGTCACCTCTCCAGAAGTCCAGTCAATTAGAGGATTTTGTTCCCTAAGCCAAGTCATTCCAAGAATGACATTCTCCTTGCTCATTGGTAATATAAGGAAGGTCTTGTGTTCTTCAATGCCTTGCATCCACAAAGCCAAGGTGGTTCTATAGTGGGTCAGACCTGCTTTGTTACCTAAGCCATCCACATTTAATACTCAGATGGGGTGAGGAATTCTTTCAAGGGGGTAGTTGTTTCACTTGGCAAAGTCATAGTTGATGAATGAGCCAGTGGCTCCACAATCAATGAGGGTGGTGGTGGTTTCAACGCTTTTTCCTTCTGTAGTGGACAGCAAGATGGGAATGAGGATTGAATTGGTCTCGCTAGATACTAATACAGAAGAAATAGCTAGAGTGAAGAACATTGAGGTCTTGCTCCATTTCAAAAATCCCAGAAGTTCATATCTTTTTTCTCAATGTGGGCTATATTTTTTTTGGGGGGGGGGTTTCATCAAAACACTTTTTAAGTACCTGAAGTACTTCGGCATTCAAAATTTTTTCCTTGGTCTGGAATTATTATACATACTCCAAGACAGGGTCGGTTATAGGAGGCTTGGGGGTGGCGATTGCTCTGGTACGAGCAGGGTTGTGAAGGGGGCATGTGGGGTAGGCTGGGTATACTAGTTGGAGCAGTGGTTGCAGGTGGAACATTCTATTTTATGGCAGATGAAGCAGTGGTTTTCGCGGATATAGCAAGCTCTTTCCATTGGGGAGAGATGGCTGGAATGTCTGGTTTGGATAGTGTCCACATTCATGGTGTTAGGGTTTCTAGTGCTTCATTTGGTGTCAAAATGTCCCTTTTTGGTGTCATGAATTTGCTCCTATTGGCGAGCAAAGGTGGCGGCTTTGTCCATTCATTTTTTCAGGGTTTTTGGTTCTTTCTCAACTCCTAAGATTTTTTCCATGAGGTCCTCATCAAGGCCCTGCATGAAGTATTCAATGAGTCCTTTTTTGTCTGAGTTTAGACTTGGCAGCGAAGAGGGAGAAGTTGGTTCTGTAGCGGTTGCATGCCTTTATTCCTTTGCCTCATATGGAAATGAGTCTGAGTTTCCTTTGGGCATCTGCAGCGGATTGTTTGTTGGAGAAGGTGGACAGGAAGTTCTCCTTGAATTGCGCCCAGGTGATGTCTGCGGTGGGGATGGTACTGGAGTCAATGTTCTCATAGGTGACTTCAGCATACATGTGGCCATAACCTTTTGATATCCAGTTCAGTATTATGTATACTTTTTTGGTGTCGTCATACTTTGAGGCATTCATTTGGAAGTATGCTTTCATGGCCCTTATCCAAAAGTTGGCATCTGAGGGTTCACCTAAGAACTCATTGGGTAGGCCAGCTTTTAATTCTGACAAAGCTTCTCTATGGTCAGAAATTGGTTTAGTATCAGAGGGGTCATTTTCATCAATGTAATGGAAGGGGGGAAGTGAGATTTCATTTCCTTCATCTTGCTCTGAGTGGTACTTGGAATCTAATGGGGATCAATGGACAAAGATGGAATAATCTCCTGGGAGTTGCTCGACTAGTGGAAATTTGAGTACTATGTCCATATCCTCTTTATGGGCTAGAGGTTCTGAGTGGCGGGAAAATACAGAGGTGATAGCTTGGGAGAGAGAAAAGCGACGATGGGATGGGGTAGGCGGATTGTAAGGGGTTTGACAATCAATACAAGCTCTATCATATGTGACCTGGTTATCTGCAATGACCTGACTAGCTTGTTTTCCTCAACAGAAGGCTTCTTCTTCTTCGTCAGAATTGTACTGGGCAGAGTACTATGAAATGGTGGGTGACCTTACTGCATGAGTAGAGGTAAGAGTGGAGTTAAATCTTTTGTTATGCTAATGATAGCGTCTTTGCCCTAGACCTCGAACAGGGCTGATACCCATGTTGGAACAATAATATCCTGAACAGTCTCTGAGTACTACACTTGGTGGTGTAGAAGACTAGAACAGCGAGCATGTACTCAGAGGTGACATGTAGTCCTATAGATGGAAGTGAGAGATTACAGAGGCTCCTTATTAACTAGGAGAGCAAGGTCCAAGGCTAAACACTACATTGAATTGCATAGATTTAACTAGGGTTACAATCTACTATATAGGGTGCTTTTATAATGATGAGAAATGAGCACAGATCAAGAGGTCAAGAATGGGAAGTATCATACATAGAAACCTATATGATATCAGAAGGAGTACTTGCCCAGAATAGTGGGCAGAGGAGTAAGCATCCAAAAATAGGTAAGTAAACAAGAAACCGATTGTAATCTTATGAAGACAAAGGCCAGATAGGAAAGGTGTTGGGAAATAGGGAGTCATCAATAACAGTGAATGTATTTTCAGATAAGGGATAATCAGTGAGTGAATAAGGGGGAAACGGGTAATAATATAGTAAAAATATGAGGGCCGGGTTCTCTATCGTAGCAGCTTGGTACTGACACATCCCTACACTGACACATCCTTATGATGATGCGTCCCTATAATTATATGTCCTTGTATTGACATAAGACACAGATACTCTTTGTAGTAGGCCAGCTTAGTCTTACTTTCTATAAAGCATTTCCTTTGCTTCTCATGCACAACTTCTTGTCATGAGACCTCTTGACAACACAGTCTTCATCCTATTGCTTGAGTGGATGCTTTATCTCTTCCCAAATACAGTCTCACTTACAAATGAACTAGTACCCATCACTTATCATAGTCTCATAGCCATATGGACTTATGAATCTCTTGATCTACTGTTGGCTCCTTTGTCATCAGAAGTAACTGCCAAAGAAAGTTGCCCAACTGCTTAACAGTTGTACAGTAGCTCAAATAAGTGTCCTAATGTTGGGGCATTTTGGAAAGATATGACATTTGCAAGAGAACCAAAATATATTAGTTCTAATCCTTGCTGGGTAATTGATGACCCTAACCCTTGCCCTGAAGATGAGCTAATAGTCATATGATTTGGTTGTCATGGCACTGAAATATAACCATTTCAAAATAACATATCATTGGAACACTTATTTGAGCAATATTTCTATTTCACAATTTTAGTACTTTGTATGCCCTCTCTTTGCCTTTATCACTGCCTCTAGTCTTCTAGGCATGCTTTCTATCAATCTTTGACATTCCTCAACCTCTATCTTGCCTCATTCCACATTAATCCCTTTCCAAAGTTCCCAAACCCCTTTTGGTGGTATTGCATAGCTATTGAGCTTCTTTTTGAGGATTTGCCAAAGATGTTCAATTGGATTAAGGTCTGGAGATTGTGCTGGCCAATCAAAAACCTTGATACCTTGAGATTCCAGCCACTCCTGGGCTCTTTTAGAGGTATGCTTGGGATTATTATATTGTTGAAAGATAATGCTCTCCTCAGGGATTCCAGTATTTTCCATAGTAGGAAGCAGATTATCATCCAAAATGGAGACATACTGCTTAGCATTTATCCTTCCTTCTACCTCTGCAAGGATTCCCACACCATTCCAACCCATGCACCCCTGAACCATCAAGGAACCTCCTCCAAACTTTACTGTTCCCTATACCTCCTTGTTTTGCAAAGGTTTTCTTGCCACTTTCCATATATACTTTCTTCTATCTGACCCAATTCTGTTAATCTTGGTCTCATTTGACCAAATTACCCTAGTTTAGTCCTCCACAGTCCAGTGTTGGTGCTTGAGAGCAAAGGCCAGCCTATGTTTTCTATGCTTGACAGATAAGAGTGGTTTTTTTTTTTGACTACAGCCTTTAGAGATGCAGACTTTAGCATATTGTGAATAGTTTGGGAAGAGACAGGAGAGGAGAGGGTGTAATTGATGAGATGGGTTGCCTGGACAGCATTTTCAACCTTGCCAGAGATAATACTAGAGATAATTCTTCTTCTGTTGGTAGGGGAAAGCTTGGAAGGAGGGCCTAATTTGATGTTTTCCTTGCCTGGGTGCATTTTTTTGATAACCCTGGCCACAGTGGACTTTTCCAAACCAGTTTGGGAGGATATCTTCCTAACAGAAAGGCCAGATTCAAAAAGAAACAGGATATTAGCTCTAGTAGAGATGGAAATGGGTTTTATGGTGAAGTAGGGTTAGCTTGGTGGTATTTCTGCTATTTATAGTGCTCAGGGTTATGTAAGTTATATAATAAGACAGTGTTAAAGCACATTATCCATCAGAACATTATGTTATTTACCAAATAATGATTGATAATATTAGAGTCAAATAAATGTCCCAATGACATGTCATTTTGAAATGGTTATATTTCAGTGCCATGGCAACCAAATCATATGACTATTAGCTCATCTTCAGGGCAAGGGTTAGGGTCATCAATTACCCAGCAAGGATTAGAGCTAATATGTTTTGGTTCTCTTGCAAATGTCATATCTTTCCAAAATGCCCCAATATTGAGATACTTATTTGAGCCACTGTAATACCTTTGCTGTCATCAATGACTTCCCATTCATCAACACCTTCCTGGTTTGGCCTCCATCCTCATAGGTTACGATCAGCCTTCTATTTAGTTACATACATTCTTTTTGGATGCTTACCTCCACTGCTGTTACAATAGAGAACCTGGTACTTGTATTTTCTCCATTTTACTATCTGTTTCCCCCATATTCGCTTGCTGATTATCGCTTGCCTGAGAACCCATTCTCCATTGTCAATGGCTCTCCATTCCCTAATGCCTTTCCTGTTTGCCCTCCATTATCATAGGAATACGATTGAACTCTATTTTAGTTACCTATCTCTGGATGCTTACTCCTCTGCCTTCTCTTCTAGGCAAGTACTCCTTCCAGTATCATATGTGTTTCCATATATGGTACTTTCCATCTTTGACCTCTTGGTCCATACTCATTCTCCTCTACTATAAAAGCACTCTGTACAGTAGATTGTACCCTTAGTTAAATCTATGCAATTCAACATAGTGTTTAGCCCCAGACTTCACTCTCCTAGTTAGTGAGGAATCTCCATGAACTCCTGCTTCCATCTATAGGACTTGTGTTACCTCTGAGTACATGCTTGCTGTTCTAGTCTGCTATACCACTGAGTGTAGTACTCAGGGACTGTCCAGGATTACCATCATTCCAACATAGGTACTAGCCCTGTTCAAGGTCTAGGGCAAAGGTGCTATCATTAGCATAACAGTAAGTACTGGGAAAGATAATATTCTATAGAATGTGATGGAATACTAGCCCAAAAGAGAGGGTGGTAGAGATAAGCATCTGGAGGAGAAATATGGGAACTAAAAGGAAGACTGATCATAATCTACAAAAAAGGAGGCCATACTAGGAAGGCATTAGGGAATAGGGGGTTGTTGATGACAGCAAAAGGATCCTTGGGTAAAGGGTAGTCAGTTAAGAAATAAAGGGGAAACGGGTAATAAAAAGAAGAAAATATTGTGCCTGAATCAGTTACTGTAACACTCATTGTCTCTTAAAACCTTTAATTCTCTAACTTCTCCTTCCAAAAGGGTAACTCTGTCTGCTTAAACTGCAATCTCTTGTCTCTCCTTCTAAAGAAGTCACTTGGTCTGCTAAGACCATAACAAGTAGACAAGTAAATGTCTTTCTTTTAACAAGACTCACTTACATCAGCAAACTAATCCTCATCCTGTCATTTTGTAGAGTCTGTCCAGGACTAGCCAGTTGGAAACCTTGCTGTAGAATTCTGTTCAGCTCTGTCCAAGTGAGGGTTAATTTGCTGATGTGCTGTAGGCAACTCACTTCCATTTGGTTTTAAATCAGATGAGTTACCTAACTCTGAGTTAGTGCTTGATGATGTGGATAGATCCATAAGATAGTAAGATTCTGTAACTATGGTGTTATGCTAATGATAGTATCTTTGCCCTGAATCTCAAACAGGGCTGATACCTGTGTCAGAACTATGGTCTCCTAGCTAGGGCTGGTACCTAGGTGAGGGAATATCCTGAATAGTCCTTGAATGCCACACTCGGTGGTATAGCAGACTATAACAGCAAGCATGCACTCAGAAGTAGCACCAAGTCCTTAAGGGAAGTTTTGAAAGTTCCTGACTGACTAAGATAGCAAAGTCTGGGGCTAAACACTATGTTGGATTGCATAGATGTAACTAAGGTTACAATCTACTGTACAAGGTGCTTTTATACATAGGAAGATGAGCATGGACCAGGATAAGAATGGTAAGAGCTAAGAATGATAATATTCTATAGAATATGAAGGAATACCTGCCCAGAAGAGAGGGCAGTTGTTATGCTAACAATAGCATCTTTATCCTAGACTTCGAATGAGACTAGTATCTGTATTAGAACAATGGTATCCTGAATAGTCCCTGAGTACTACACTTGGTGGTGTAGTGGACTAGAACAGCAAGCATATATGTTATGCTAATGATAGCACCTTTGCCCTAGACCTTGATCAGGGCTAGTACCCATGTTGGAATGATGATATCCTGAACAGTCTCTGAATACTATACTTAGTGGTATAGCAGACTAGAATAGCAAGCATATACTCAGAGGTAACACAAGTCCTATAGATGGAAGTGGGGAGTTCACAGAAGCTCCTCACTGACTAGGAGAGCAAGGTCCAGGGCTAAACACTATGTTGGATTGCATAGATTTAACTGGGGTTACAATCTACTGTACAGGGCACTTTTGTAGGTAAGGGAAACAAGCACGGACCAAGAGGTCAAAAATGGAAAGTACCATACATGGAAACTATACAATACCTGAAGGAGTACTTGCCCAGAATAGAGGGTGGAGAAGTAAGCATCCAAGATAGGTGATTAAATGAGAGACCAACCATAACCTTACAAAGATGGAAGCCAGACAGGAAAGGCATTGGGAAATAGAGAGTCATCAATGATTGCAAATGGGCCTTCAGGTAAGGGGTAATTGGTAAGCAAATATGAAGGAAACAGATAGTAAAATGGTAAAAATACAAGGGCCGGGTTCTCTATTGTAATAATGTACTCAGAGATAATACAAGTCCTATAGATGGAAGCAGGAGTTCACGGAGATTCCTCACTAACTAGGAGAGTGAAGTTTGGGGCTAAATACTATGTTGGATTGCATAGATTTAACTAAGATTACAATCTACTATACAAAGTGCTTTTATAGTAGAGGAGAATGAGCATGGACCAAGAGGTCAAAGATGGAAAGTACCATATATGGAAACACATATGATACTGGAAGGAGTACTTGCCTGGAAGAAAAGACAGAGGAGTAAGCATTCAGAGATAGGTAACTAAACTAGAGTCCGATTGTATCCCTATGATGATGGAGGCCAGACTGGATAGGCATTAGGAAACAGGGAGTTGTCAATAATGGAGAATGGATTCTCAGGTAAGGAATAGTCAGTAAGCAAATATGGGGGAAATGGATAATAAAATAGAGAAAATATGAGTGTGGGGTTCTTTATTGTAACACTTACCATCTTTGCCCATGGTCCCTGCTCATTTCCCTTACCTATAAAAATGCCTTGTATATTAGCTTGTAACCTTAGCTAAATCTACACATCCTAATATAGTGTTTAGTTCTGGACTTCACTGTCCTAGTCAGTCAGAACTTCTGTAACTCCCCTTCTCATCTACAGGACTTTGTGCTACCTCTGAGTGCATGCTCACTATTCTAGTTTGCTATACCACTGAGTGTGGCACTCAAGGACTGCTTAGGATATTCCATCACCTAGGTACCAGCCCTAGCCAGGAGATCATAGTTCCAACATGGGGACCAATCCCATTTGAGATTTGAGGCTAGACACTATCATTAGCATAGAAATGAGCATTCACTTATTCAGTAAAATAAGGACTGGGTTTGCACAAAGAATATACACCAAGAGGTTGTGTATATAGAGCAAAAGGGAATACAAGAAATAAGGCTAAGCTACAGCTATATAAGTCTGACTGGATTGCAGGCTAAATATTATGAAAAATGGTCTGTGCATACAGTGAGTGTTACACTAACAATAGTACTTAGTCTTGAACCTCGAATGGGACTGGGGTTTGTGTTAGAATCTTGGTCTCTTGAGTAGGGTTGGTATCTATGTCAAGGACAGTCCTATTAGTTTTTGAATGCAATACTTGGTGGTGAAGTGGACTTGAATGGCAAGTGTGCACTCAAAGGTAGCATGAAGTCCTGGTGGAAAGCTGAGGAAGTCATATAAGAGCCAACTAATGAGGAAGGTGAGATGTGGGATTAAACACTATATTGAATTGCATAGATTTAGTTGGAATACATCATGATGATACAAGGTGCTTTTATAGCAATGATACTGAGTACAGACCATAGGTTAAAGTGGGCAAATGCTTGACAAGGAAAGTGTGGTGGTATATGATAGAAATACTTGCCTAGAATAGAAAGTAAAGAAGAATAAGTGTTATGCTAATGATAGTGTCTTTGCCCTAGATTTTGAATGGGATTGGTATCTGTATTAGAACAATGGTAATCCTAAACAGTCTCTGAGTACTACACTCAGTGGTGTAGAAGACTAGAACAGTATAGATGAAGCAGGAGTTCACAGAAGTTTCTTATTGACTAGGAGAGTGAAGTCCAGGGCTAAACACTATGTTGGATTGTGTAGATTTAATTGGGGTTACAATCTACTGTACAAGATGCTTTTATAGTAAGAAGAGATGAGCATGGACCAAGAGGTCGAGAATGGAAAGTACTATACAAGGAAATATATATAATACCAGAAGGAATACTTGCCCAGAAAGAGAGGGCAGAGGAGTGAGCATCCAAAATAGGTATCTAAACAAGAGACCAATCGTAACCTTACAAAGAGGGAGGCCAGATGGGGAAAGTGTCAGGAAATGGGGAGTTATCAACGACTGCAAATGGACCCTCAGGTAGGGGGTAGTCAGTAAGCGAATATGGAGGAAATGGGTAGTAAAATGGTGAAAATACAAGGGCTGGGTTCTCTATTGTAACATTACCCCCTTCAAAAGGTGGATACATTATATCCACATACATCCATCTAGAATCTGTGGAGATCTCCCTCATTGAAGATGGTTGTGTCATTGTGCCAGACGTTCACAGGGGAGCAGTCAATGGCATTATGTCCAACTATGTTGCAATAGACATAGCGGTTGCTGGGATAGGCATATTGAATATATCCAGGGGCAAATTGTTGGCAGTAAGGGCAGTAATAGCCCAGGCAATGGATGCAGATATGAATGAGGGAGCCACAATTGAAATACTTGGTGATGGGGGGACAGAGGTCTTTGGTGGGGGTGATGGTGGATGTGCTGGGGTAGGAGTGGGGATTGGAAGGGGCATGGGGTCAGGAACTGGTGTAGGCAAGCTATTGGGATAAAAGAGCCTGTGTACAGCCAAGATTGTGGTCTGTCGGTAGATCTTCTTCCTCTTGACAGGTGTAGTTGGTTGGCCAAGTTGTGCAGGACTTGAGAGAGTGTGGGATGAGGTGGTGGCATTGGTGGGAGTTGAGGGGGTATTAGAAGTGGAGGTCCCATTGAAAGGGGTTTTTATTCAATTGATTCCCAGTTGCTCAATGGTAGCGATGATTCCTCTGAGAAGAGGTCCTCTTGGACCGAAGACTGGGGGATTGAATACCTTCTCAGACTCTCCAATCTGGTCATAGACAGGGGTAGTGAAGGGTGGAGCTTCTAAGGCTAGATAAGGGATAGGATACCAGTATTTTTCATTGTACTCTAGGGAAAGGGATTGGAGGATGGGGGAGAGGAATGGCTCGATGTCTTTTCTGGGGAGGGAGTTGATAACTTGGGCAAAACCAATGTCATGGAGTTGGAAGAGTATGTGGGACCATGCCTCCACCAAGAAGTGCTTAAGAGTGTAGTCGATGGAGCTATTGGGTACAGGGTGGGTCTCCGCTCTATTCCAGTTGAGCAAGATGGCCAGTCTGAGTCATTGATAGAGGGCAAGAAAAGGAGCAAAGAAATTGCCATCCTTGTAGTGGGGGTGCTTTGTGAGAGTATTGAATAGGGAGGGACATTCAAGGACTGCAACATAGAGAGTTCATCAATGGGTGGGCAGAAGCTGGTGTGCATGTATGGGTGGTCCCATAGCACAGAACCTGATGGCCTTTGGTACAAGAGGGGATGGTGCAAGCATTGGGAGAGTGTAGGGGGATCCAGTGCCATAGATGGGGATTTTTGGGGCATTGGGGATAGAGATGACAGTAGGTCTGGTGGGACAGTGGATGTGGGCAGTGTTGGTCATGAAGTTACCAGTTGGTATGCCAGATACAGTACAGAATATGACAGAAGTAGGAGTGGGTGGTAGCATGGTTGGGGGGAAGGTCATTACAGAAGTGGAAAAGGCACTTTTGAAAGGTTTCTTTGGGGGCTAAATAGAATATGAACTGGGACATGAGGGCATATCAAAGACCTTTGGCTTTCTTATAAGCAGTGAGGAGGTCTTTCAAATTCCCTAGATTGGATTCTGGTTCCCATGTATCTTCTCCTAATCTGTATCCTTTCCAATGGACTCTATATTATCTTCTTCTGGAAGTTCCTCAATATAGAATGATATGCTCTACCTTCTACTCCTCTTCACTGCCTATAAAGTCCGGTGGTGGTTTATCATAATTGGGCCCATGTTCAGCTATTTCCTTGTATGGGGTTAATAAAGCCATATGGAACACATCATGAATTTTCCAACTTGGGGGAAGTTCCAGCTGATATACCACCAGTGAGAGTACTCAGGCTATTTTGAAAGGTCTAACATGTTTTGGGGCTAGTTTCCTGGAGGGGAAAATGAGAGTAAGGTTCGTAGATTCTGGCCAGACTTGAGTATCAACCTTGAATAGGGTAAAGGGTTGGTGATTCTGGGAGGCCATAAGGAGGTAAGCACGATCGTCTGCAGCTTGGGCTTCATCTTGAGCTTTAGTGAGTGTTGAGATACATAATTCAAGGGCTGGCATAAATGTTTTGCCAATTTTTGGGTATGTGTGAGGGTTGTATTCCTTCATCAGGGAGAATGGGGATCTTTTTGTGACAGAGTATGTTGCTAAGTTATGATGAAATTCCACCATTGGGAGGAGGTTAGGCCATTTCGATGGGTCTTTGTTGCAGAATATTCTTAACCATGTTTCTAACTCCTGGTTTACTCATTCAATCTCTCCATTGGTCTCAGGGTGGTATGCACTCAAGAGGGCCAAATTATATTGTAAAAGGCAGGCAAGTTCTCTAGAGAAGACTGATGTGAACTGAGGGCCACAATTGGAGATGCATTTGTTGTGAAATCCGAAGCATTTGAATATATTTTAGAAAAAGAGGTGGCAATGCCTTGAGCATCGATTATTTTGTTGCAAGGACAGAGAATTCCCCTTTTGTAAGGCCATGGTTGACCATGACCATGACAGAATCAAATCCTTGGGCAGAGGGCAGGCCTTAGATGAGATCCACTGAGATTTGTTGGAATGCATACATGCAGGAGAATGGAATGGGAGATAGTGGTGGTTTCATTGGGTGAGTGTCAATCTTATTATTCTGACAGATGATGCAGCCAGCAATATAGTGGTGGACAAATATGGATATTCTGGGCCACCAGTAGTTGCATTCGAGGAGGGAGAGGGTGCAGAATTGACCAGCATGTCCTCTAGTAGGGGAGTTATGAATCTCTTTGATGAGATCATGGCGGGCAGTTTCGGGGATGTAGAGACAACCTTGGAAGTATAGGTGATTCTCAGCAAACATCCAATTGGCTGGGGTGGAGTGGAAAAGGGGGGTAGATCCTTTGTACATGGCTTTGAGAGCAGTGAGGACCAACAAGACCAACAGGGTAGACAAACATATTTTGTCCACAATGGCTAGGTCAAGCAACCAGATAAACA
>JBBPSN010000232.1:0-28115 GCA_038093615.1 Austroboletus olivaceoglutinosus | reverse complement strand
AACAAAGTTGCACCCATGCCGCCGTGTATTTTTCTGGAAGCGGAAGGAAACCTTGTGACTCGCGCGCGGTGTTGAACACTTCGACACGCCACTGGGTGCACGAGGTACCGTCGCCTCGCAAGAAGTCGTACTCGTGTGGCGTGCCATACCACACAGCCTTGGGTTCCCGGGCAGCCCAGTCTTCTTGTCGCATCGTGTGGCCGCCCGAGGGCAGCAGGAAGCCTTCGATAGGAGCGGATCTTTCGTGCGACATGGCAAGTAGGAAATGCGATGTTTGTCATGGTTTGCACGCACGCACCACCGAGCGATGTGGACAATGGAAAATAACTTTCGCTTCAGCCATTTTCTATCGTTGCTTTGTCGGCATGCAATGCGATTGGGGTGGCAAGGGGTACACGCCTGCCTTCAAGAAATCGCTACATTGAGTGCGAGGTATCCCGTAGATTCGAACCATGGAAGTATCTAATCCAAGTCCAAGTTGCAACCTAGTCACTACGGCGGGGGTGATTCAGCATCACGGGTGTCGCATCGTATAACATTGAAGACCACGCATGAAAGACCGCTTGTGCCAGGGCATACCTACGGGTACCACCTGCGACGGCTAGCACACTCGATGACCGCCACTAGTTCTAGATTGTCACTGTGAATACGATAGCAATCGTTATATCATTTTAGCACAGATATGTTCCGTCACATTTTTTCCTCCACGTTTCAATGACAATGCTGGGGTGGAATCGTTCAAGTTTCCTTTACACTGTCTCGAAGTACTCGATGACCGTTGTCCTGTTGAATTTCTGTGCGCGCTTGGGACCAAGACCTCACAGTCAACCGTCTCGTGACGGCGTAGGAACGTACGGCGCCAGTATTTTGACGGGACATGCAGCCTCAATTTCCTTCCTTAAGTATTCGGTGTACTGCTGCTCATTAGTGCGGGTATTGCACCGTGGGAGAAATAGATGCGTCGAGTCATAATCCAAACGAACGAAGTGAACTTACGATAGAAAATTGAATCGGTATCTTGTGCGATGCCCAGCTTCTTGAAAACTCGCCGTACTTCACGCTACCGTCCGATATTAGCACCGCAGGTCGAAAACACTTTGCGATAACATTACCAGGAAAAACTCGCGCTCCATCTTTGACTCCGCCCTTTTCTGCTCCTCCGCTTCTTTGTCAACCGCATTCTTCCTCTTTGGCATCTGAGGGGATCACCGGTTGAATTCGTCTGTGCTTCCGAACATACCGTTCAAGGCAATTTGGACACCCTTCGTGACAGCAGCTATGATGTCCGCACATTCACAGTAGATGCGTCTACTTGTGAAGTGGGGTCCGCGTCCCTGTCAGCAGTCGAATCTTGTGATGTCGTCGGGGGATCATGTTATTCATGAAAGCACACCAGAACTTTTATTCCAGCGAGGCGAGATCTTCGGGAGATCCCAAGAGTTTTCCTCGACCTCTTAAAAGCATTGAGGTTTGGCGCGTGAATGACGGCTGCAACCGAGATTGTAAAACTTGCCCGACGCATGGTGACTCAGAGTTGCGGGAGCTGGGCAACCTTGCAACAGGTGTTCGGTCTGGCTTGTCCGTATCTGAGTCATCCCCATCATCCGAGGGAGTGGACCACAGAGCAGAGTTCATTCTTGCCCTAAACTTTGCATTAGTCTGCTCCAAAAAAGTCACAGAACATTTCCTCTTCTTATCTGGGTGCGGTCCAGTCGCTCATTCGGCTCCTTGTTCTTCTGCTCCAGCGCATGGACCTGCGTCTCATTATCAGCTCATGTTTGTTCTACTTCCTAGAGGCGAGCATCTAATTCAGCCTATCATACTCAACCCCGAGCAACCCTGCGGGTCCATAGCTTCAACACACCTTCATTTCTTTATGATGATGCAGCTCAATCTGCTCGTGCGAGGCGTCGTGAGATTGAAAATGACGGCAGGGAAGTCCATTGCCCAGCGCAAACCTAGTTGACATGTTCAGAGTAACATGTTGTCGTTGTGGCTGACGTCGATGCGTCTGAATGAGAGCGGATCTTGTATTCTCAATAGCTTTATCCAACCACTTTTCCTAGATCCAAGTTCGCTCAGGCAGTGTTTTATGCAGAAGAGCTTCAAAGACGACAGGATTATGATACGGAGATAACTTACTCCGGCATTTATCAGCTCAACGCGTTGGTGCAGGGTTTTGGAAATCATTGGCTGCGTTTTGGAGACAAAGGTTCTGGAATGAAGGTACGTCGGATTAAGAGTACTTAGTGATCAATCCATCTCAGATGATTTTCAGTCGCTCGTGCTTCAAACCGCTCTGCGGCTGCTTGCGGTGCACCAGGAAGCATTCTGGATGGAATCCAAGGATGACTTTTCTGTCGACCGCACCAGCCAAGTAACTCAGCAGTTTCTTGGAGATGTGATCAACCAGGGTGAATATCGAGATGGTTCCTCTGCAGTGCTAAAACGAGTGCACTGAGTGCTCAACATCGAAACCACGCATGGAGTACTATGCGTCAATCGTGCCCTTCACACATTCGTTCATTGACGAGCATTTGGATACAACGCAGTTCGCCTCTGCTGTCAGAAGTTCGTACGTGACAAGGTTAGTCAGTCTTGTGTCTTCTGGTTACATGCTGAGCACCCTCCCTAGGTAACTGCTTCTCTGCCCGACTTCGAGAACTACCGTGACAACTTGCCTGTCACCGGTACCGCCTCACACACTCGCTTCCAGCAAGGTTTTAAACACCTAGTTTGTACTGTTGGGTTAGAGGATGAGTGGAAATCTAGACTACCGTTCATTGATCTTCTTCTGACCATTGAGTTCTGGTCACGATTCAGCCGGTTTTCGTCCCGGACTCCTTCATTATATACCTATTAATAGGTCAGTTTGAGTAAACTAACCAAAGCGGATCTATGATAGCGCCTGGGAGCATGTCAGTGCCAAGTCAGCAGTGAATGACACTTTGTGCGTGTTGTCGCGGTGGCCCGCCTTAGTCAGCCTCTTTGGCTGCCAACAACTGCAGATCCAATGCCGTTGTAATCGGCCTGGTTTTCCTAGTTATCTATCATCAAACACGTGTCACCAACATCTTGTTGTTTCCGGTCGCATTTGCGATCTTAGCAAGTTAGCATGGTGGACCCCAGCTAAATCCTGGCGGCGCCAAATTCCGGACATAAGTTCAGAGCACCTCCTGCAATTTGAACAGGCGCGAGCAGCGAATTGCTACTCCTTGTACATGGGACGATACTGCGCTGAGAGATGGCGCTAGAAGGGGAGAGACCGAATCGACGATACCGAGATAACCTAGACGACGTCATCTACATCGCTTCTGAATGGTGGAAATTTAAGTATGCAAATACCTGTGCGTCGACAGACTCACAATCGTGGCATCATTCGACAAGGTTATAGTTGTGTCATCAGTCTCAACGTCAGAGAGGGTCCGATAAATTAGATTGCGAGTCGGTGGTGGAATCATGATCTTCATCTTTGGCGACCGATCGGTGTCGAAAGGTAACTTTCCTCTGAGCTGGAAGATGGCTTGGCCACAGCACAGAACTCCGAGGGAGCAGAGAGCGTATGATCTTGGCTTGAGCTGTGCGACGAATGTGGATCTGGTGAGGATAGAGGAGGAGTAATTTTCACGCTAACAAGGTTGGGGCAGGGACATCCTTGTAGAAATGCGGCGCTGCTCTGTTGAGAAGAGGGCCATTGAGCGACGAGTGTCGACGTTGAGACGAGGTTCTGGACAATTGACTCACGCTGGGCAATTGCTAAACACCACTGTAAAGGCCGTTACCATCCTCACGCCCTTTGCACGATGAGCGCTAGCCACCGAGGGAATACATTCTTCAATCTGTAAGTGGCAACGTATCATATCTGAAGAACCAACGACGTTAGCGCCCTTTGCCTTATTCACCTCTTCTTCCAAGCGTTATCGAAGTATTTCGTCGCTTGCTTGGACCGTCGGCTCAGTGAATGCCTTAGCTGTATCTATGGATGGTCAAACTCGCCGCTGGTGGTGCGTTCATACGACGTTTACTTACAATATGTATTTCTTAATGTCAACCTTTGTCAGGAGCTAAAGGAATCCAGCTCTGGAGCCTGGTCAATCGAATAGAACTCCCTCAGTCCCTACTTGGAAGTCCGTGGTCAGCTGGGCAACATGGATGAAAACCAGATATATAGTCTTTTTCTCGATGACGATAGAACCAGCGGCAATATCAAGATGTATGGTCCAGAGGCTAGGCTTCGAGATCTCGGATTTCATATCCTATGATTCCACATGCCAGATCGTGGTTGATGGCACCCGGGATACCATGTTTCAAGCGTTAGCTTTTACCCTCCACCTTGCAACTCGAGTCTGTAGATCGGCTGGAACCCTCCCCCCAAAGTCTGTCGCATTCGGTGAGCCAGGAACAATCTACGTATTTGGATTATATGATGGCCCTGTATGAGTGTAGAAAAGCCCTCCGGGCAACCTCTGGACCCGTGTTCAATGTTACACAGTGCGTCCTCGACATCCACAAGAAGTTCATCGCGTGCATGATAATGAAAGTTAGTAAGTGCATCGGCGGGCATTTTCTTAACGACAAGACTTCTAATGCATGAACTGCAAACGTCACCTTTACCGCAACATGCTCGATCGCGAGGTGCCTTCGGATATAAGAAGGGTTCATTGTAAGCAGACAAGTTGTATATCGACGGAAGGACATGAGCAGCCGAGTCATCGTTTCGTAACAAAGTCAAGTCAAAGCTTG
Source organism: Austroboletus olivaceoglutinosus (assembly GCA_038093615.1). Taxonomy (NCBI): domain Eukaryota; kingdom Fungi; phylum Basidiomycota; class Agaricomycetes; order Boletales; family Boletaceae; genus Austroboletus; species Austroboletus olivaceoglutinosus. The sequence continues at coordinate 23,372 of JBBPSN010000232.1, read as the reverse complement.
CAAGATCACATTCAGTTATGTCTGTCGGTTTGAAACGCTGAGCACACACACAGCACGGTTTCGAAATCAGAGCACTACTAGTACTCATACGAGGCTGCGAGTCACACATAATGTCAAGCTTAAATTGCTCTGAAGTATGAAATGGAAAAGCCGACTCCTCCGTTGTCACATTGTTATCCCTCTGCTCCGGATTCAGTAACACTCGTCCGATGCGTAGGCGAAGAAAGAACTTTCATTTTGGTTCTCAAAGAGAAACCTGTGAGCGCGCGCAATCAAAGGTAGCTCCAGGGAGACTTGCAGATGATGAAATAAATCGAGCGTAAGGTTGACAACGATGCTGTTCCTGTGTTTTCGGTCATCGTTCGAGAGTTGTCAGCGAAGTGTACATATTCGCAGATAAGCCATCGTAACCTACAACGCGACCATGAGTAGCATCGTCGAACACATTCAACACGTCGCTCATTTGTACATGTGCACATGATAAAATACTTCTCTTAGATGTACCATCCTCCTCGGAGACGCGAGAGCACTCATGCGCACTGAGAGAGAGGGGGAGAGCGAGAGCGAGAGGGGGGGGGAGAACAATGCTCCCTCAAATGTGTCCTCGTAGAACTTCCACGAATCAATGTTTCTTTGACCGTGATGTGACGTACACATGGTACATATGAGTGGCGATCAAACGCAAATCTCTGACGACCAAGGAAGGCACGGCATCCAAACGCTGTCCGACGTCCAAAAAGAACACAAATCATCGGGCCAGAGGGCCACCAACGAACTTCCGGCAAAGGTTCATCAACCCCGACTGCCTCAAAAGCGAACCATTCGCTCAAAGTATCAATATATGAGAAGGAATCCCGCCGTACAGACAATGACAATATAACCGGCATACTACTCATGGGTGACTTCAACCGCCACCATCCCATGTGGAACGACCGAACAACACGCACTCGTTTACAGCATCTAACCTCAGAGAAGCCCAACCGCTCCTTGATCTACTTGCCGCTTACTCTCTTCAACAGGTACTCCCAGAGCATATCCCCACACTCGAGGCATCCAACACAAAGAACTGGACACGCCCAGACAATGTATTTTGCTAGTTGACTTAGTCATCAAGCGCGAAACCGCCCCTGAGCTCCGCCCGACCAACGCAGACCACCTTCCCATCATCACGGAGCTCCGCATCGCCCCAGAACTCACATCACCACCATCCCGTCGCAACTTCAAGGCCACAAATTGGGAGATCTTCCAAGAGACGCTGGATGAGCAGCTAGGCAGCCTCCCCCCACCACGTGCCCTTACCAGCGCTGCTCACCTCAACGAACGGGTCAATGGCGTCGTCAAGGCAATCCAAAAGGCCATCGAGGACCACGTTCCCCGCATCCGGCTAAGTCCCTTTACAAAGCGATGGTGGACACCCGAACTCACAGCCCTTAGTAAAAAGGCGGGAAAGTTGTCACGCCAGTCGTATTCAAAACGGCAACAACGGCTCCATCCTGTACACAAGAAACACCGCCAGGCGGACGCTCTACTTGCACAGGCCATTCAAAAAGCCAAGGAATCCCACTGGCTGGAATACCTCGAAGACGTAAACCTCGGCAACATGTGGGACATCCATAAGTACTTAGCCAGAGAGCCGTCCGACCAATTTGTCACGCGCATACCCAACCTCAAGCCGTCGCCCCAAACTCCCCCACCAGACAACCAACCCAACGCTGCAAAGAGCCAGATTATGTACGACACTTTCTTCCAACAGGCCCCCCCTTCGCTTCCCGACCTAGACACACAAAACTACCGCCCCCCAGTATGTGAATTCACAAACATCACGGACGAACAGATCACGCGGGCTATCAATAAGCTTGTACCATACAAGGCACCCGGACCCAACGGTATCAGCAACTCCGTCTTCACCCATTGTGCCGACGCGCTTGTCCCGCATTTAGGCCCCATCTACAGAGCTACTTTTGACCTCCGGCACTACCCGGAAGCATGGAAGGTGTCCACAACCATAGTTATCCGCAAACCAGGCCGTCCTGATTACTCCGTCCCCAAAGCGTACCGCCCCATCGCGCTACTATGGCCGAAGATCTCACACATATCACGGAATCACATAGCCTCTTACCAGACAATTTAGCGATTGGTCGGTACTCGGATCCCGTGCGATGCGATCAACGGAATGGAGGTATGGACGGCGGTCACGTTTATGCTTCTCGATTCGCTCGTGCACCATTTCAGGCGGACAAGTCACACGTACTCTCATTAATATTGTTACTCCGGATGTGTTTCCATTTCGCTTGGTTTTGGTTTGTGCAAGTTTTCGTCGTTGTGCGACAGACGATATGAATCCATTATACATGTACCGCTTAGAGGTGCAAATCCTGCGGCCATGTCCCTCACTTTATGTCAACCGCTTGAGTTTGCTCTTCGTCACCATCCATTCCCCTCGTGCGCAGGTTCCGCCGCCGTCTGTCCTCCCATCGACCCAAAGTCTACACGCACTTGTCACTCCTTCGTCCTCTCACCCTTTTCCCACCTTCTCAAGGCCAGAGCGGATGGACGCCCTGTAGGGTGTTTGCTTGCAGGAGTTTGACCCATGGAACTCGGGATTGCCCAAAGAGGGACAAGAGAATCGAAGCAATCCAACAGATTTATCTAAGGAAGAGATCGACTCGGAAACAGCGAGTTTGAATGAAGAATTAGACGTTAGGAAACAAACCGGATCGCTTTATTTCGGGTTTTTCGCTGAACATATTACTACGACACCGCTCCAGTGCGTCGTGTGGCGGCGAGATGCGGGCCCCAATAAATTTATGGACTAGCGTAAGGGTCGAGAGTCTATGTCGAGGCGCTTGAGGCGTGCACCCCCAGGCCAGGGTCAGGACTTGCGGCGCAAGCCTCAGCACTACGAAAGAGGAAAAGATATAAAAAAATACTGCTCGGATGCAACGGACCGTCAGGCGATGGCGCGTGCAGTTCATTGGGTCCGTAGCCCAAACCCAGAGGCAAGGGCCATTTCCCCGGCTAGCGCAAGGGGTTGGACGCGCCTGGGAACGCGACGTCCACTGGTCATGATCAGTGGACTGATGTGGCGGCTTTGTACCGAACCGCATCACCCAGGTGCCACCAGGACACCGCTCCAGGCGGCGGCGTCAACCCTGTCTGCAAATCGCACAGGACGGTGGGTACGTGTTCTGCGCGCGTCCAGTAACCTGGACTCATTGGTGGACTTAACAGTCCCACCAGCGCGTCGACACTTGTGGACCCACGGTCCGATGTCTCGGACGAACTCATCTGACGATGAGACGTGTGTCAGATTAAAGGAAGAAGATTCTGTGACGAGAGACACATGTACAAATAAATCCGTCAATTCGAGCGGCACGACGCCGCGGACTTTGAAAGAAACAATGTCCTCTAGTGAACAAAGGGTAAGAATAGCTTACAGCGAGACATACGCTGAGGGCTGCACTAGAATTACAACGTCCGTCGCATGTCCTGTTAGGCTTCGGGGGGGGGGTCGTACTTCAAGTTATTTGCTCCAAACCACCACGTCACGTCTCGCATGGCTGTGCCACGTTCGCAGTTCTCTCCTCGGAAAATCCTCCCATGTTTAGTAAGATCCATCCCCCCTATGATGTTGATCTGTCTGCCCCACCTCTTCCGTTGTGCTGCCGATGCGATGACAGACCCTTTGTGCGACGTGACGATATATTTACACGAGAGATGTAACATCAGTACGAGGGATGGGGTTATTCTCAATGTTGATCGATCCTACTTAATACACTAAGGCGGATACCCAAGTAAGTTACTGTAAGTAGGGGATGGATCCGGTCCCCAGTCAGAGCAGGATGTGTAGGCGCATACCACTAAAACCTCTGGTTTGGTTACCGGCGCAGTGGAGGGTCCATAGAAGGTGAGCTGTTTCGGAAGTGAGGATGCGGTAGAGGCGGTGGGGACCTGGGGGAGGGGTGGTCCTCTGTGGTGGAGGATTGTAGGGAGGTGCCACAGCCGTGTATCTGACCTATTATGGGCGTTGTCCAGGGAAGTTGGCCGTTGGTTGGCCAGAGGCGTTGAGTAGCGGACCAGAGTGTGTTTGCATGTGAGTGAGGGCATTCTAGGAGGATGTATTCTAGGGTTTCGACAGTGTAGTGGGCGCGTAGTTGGTATGTCGGGACAGTGGAGGACCAGCAGTCACCAATTCGAAGTCCGTTGTTCATGGCTCGGTAGAGGCAGGCCTGCATGGGGCTTGCATGTCGGGCGATGACGAGGTTGATCAAGGTATTGCGTAGGTGGTCGGATGGGGCTCGAGAGCGGATGATCCCAAGCAGAGGGCACTCTTGCAAGGCCCACCGTCTGGTAGACGTCTCGGGGAAACAACATGAGTTGGCTAGTCCAGGTGGACATGCCAACCGGCAGGGGATTTTGTCCTCTTAGGCAGTACATCTAACGGCCCACTCCGTTTCGAGCGCCACTTCGATTCAGAGCTGGATCCCGTTCCCTTACAGGTGCTTCGTTTGTAGACCACAAGGGTACTACGTACAGATCCGCTGACCAGTAAGAGTCCACTGCCTCGCCAGCGTGTGGTACACTATCTGACTAACCACGACACAGAGTGCGAGGCCAGAGGTGTCCTGCGAACATGTTGGTCTCGGATGGTTTTTAGAACCCAATTTCCCCCTGTTACGATGCCTATGGAGCCAATGCCCCTGCATACCTCCTTTACCAAGGGAGGGTTCAGTAGGGTTTCACGTCCAAGTCCCGTCCACCAGCAATAACCACACGAAGCGGTTGTTGGGACTTGGATAGCCAATGTACATACATGGAGGAGTCCTGCCCCGTTTACTGTAGTTCGACTGTGGACTGCAAGCCTTTTCGTGAGCGTGGGATTTTCCTCCACAATAACCGACAGTACATAAAGTGGCATACATGCCACTTAGCAAGGGCGCTTTCGTTCCTCCCCTTCTCACTTCCCACAACTCCGCCTTCAACTCATGTCCGGAAAGAAAATCACTAAAGCCTGCATGCGCGCAGGACTCAGCAAGGCTGAGCCATCCGGTGCCATCCGTGATCCCTCCATGGAGGTCCCGCAGCCACCCGATCGCGAAGTTGAGATGACAGACTGTGTGATGGATGGTACGAAGTTTGATCGGATGGCTACGCATGCGCATTGAACCAATCCATTTTTCGACCCACTTTCCAGTCCAGGTTGCTTCTGCTCTGGGACCGCTACCACCAGACTGCAATTTCTGCAATTTCTGCGGCGGTAGAGCACAAATCTTGCGGAACTGCACCAACTGTCGTGCGATCGTTTGCGAGCAACCCACGGAAGACAGCCCTGGTTGTGCACTTTACCGGTCAGAGGGAAGGCAGGACTTCGTCTGTCCTTATTGTGCGAAGATCAAGATGAGCAAGGAGGTTCGTGTCCTCATCGACTGGACAGACCGCTGTTCACTTCTGCCGCTAGTATGTGTTCTGGGGATGTGTCCGACGCACACACTCGAAAATTACATGGCCTCTTGTGTTCCTCAACGTCGAACCGTTTGGAACGGTGGATAAATACCTCCAGCGAGCAATGGAAGTCGAGCTGGAAGGCGAGTTCGCAGTCCAACCGCAAAATGTGAGTTCTTCTTTCTCGGCACTCGCCCGGTATCATTCGCCAACGAGCCGAGCAGTTGCTCATCAAAGGAATCAGCATGATGCGAGGCGGCAATGCGTTGGCAATATCAGCGTTGCGACCCGCCACGGACTTCGTGCGCCGGGCGACGCAGAAGGGATGGCCGGCTAACGTTTTGGTCGTCTTGCAAACGAAGTCGAACCCCACCACGGGCGCACTCTTGTACGACGGTCGTGACAATCAGGGGGAGCCCCACGCCACGCTTCCGCGCATCCTTGAAGCCTTCCTCGGCAAGGACCTCATGGACGCCATGTCCCAAGGCAATGCGTTGTCTCGTGCGTCCGTTGAGTCTAGCGAACGTCGTTGGTTCCAGGACTGTGCGGCCAGCAGGGGAGGATGGCGCGGCCTCATTCTCCTGACAGGTGGTCCAGCCATTCGGGTTCCTACAAGGAAGGATGAAGCGATTAGCATCGTCGAACGGTGAGCGATGTCCCTGGTGGACCTCGAACCGCAAGTCCGCCTCCAGTGTCTGACTGCCGTCCATTACAGTGGAGCATTCGATTTCATCGTGGCATTCACAGCACACACCGTGCTGCCCGTCCACGCTCGCGCCTTCGTTTCAAGCATGACGCGATCGATCGCCATCGACATCCCCACCAAGGCTGAAGACGTGTCGCTGCCAAGCGTCTGGGAGGCAATTGTGAGGGCGATCAAGTCGTGCCCATCCGTCTTGGAATCGTCGCCAATCGTCGCGATTTTCAGGGAACAGCAAGTAGATAGCGAACTCTGCCGCGTCGAATGCAGGCAAATTGCCCTGCACATGCCGCCCTTCAACGCCTGGGGCGTGCAATTCCGGGCATGCGAGAAATGCACGGACGTCGTTGCTTCTGACTTCACCTACCGGCTGGACAAGGGTGCATTCAGGTGCCAATGTGTCCGGTGTGGCTGGAGGTCAAGCCGGATCAAGTACGACGACGTCAAGGACATGGTGAGAATCCTCAGCCCAGACACGCCGAATGTCTTCTGGCACGCGTACCCGCCGTCCCCGCAGCTTTTGGGTGCATTTGTGCAGATCTCCGAAGTGCGGCGCAAGGAAAAGGTTGCTTAGATGTCGTGGAACCTCCCCTCCCCTCTTTTTAGACGTTACATGCAGCGTACGTAGGTATTTTGTATTGTAGTTGGTGCATGAAGCACAACCGGGAAAAAAATTTCACGGGCATTCTCACGAAAAGTTTTTCCTGGTGCTTTCCCTTGCATGATTCGAGAAGCGAAGAGCTCTGAATGGTGCTCGATGACGCTACGAAAGCGATATCGGGATATTCTTGGCCACAAAAATGAGTTCGCCTGCAGTACCGACGTACAGTGGCTATCTTTTTACTTGCTCGCCGTCACACCATCCTCCTTCGTAACAGTTACAAAGATACTTTGTAGTGCGACCGACGCGGGGTATTCGTGCCAAAAGACATTGGGAGCCACCCTGTTCAGCCTGAAGATAAGGCCTTCGGCATCGCTCAACTTCACACGAGCAGACACCCATCTGCACAGCCTGCAGGTCATTCTGACGGACTGGCCGTTGTCCCGGATGACGAAGTCGAACGGAGTCGGCCTGCATCCGTCGGTCCCGCACGCTTTGAATTCAATCCCCCACGCTCTGAGCGGCGGACAGTGCAGTCCGATATGTCTGCACTTAACGCCCTCGGAACTGCGCTCTCTATAGATGAGGACAACGCTGTTCATATGGAGCAGCTGTACGTCCCGCCCCACCACCGTCGACACAGCGTCCCAGATAGTTCCGTGTGTGTTGTCCACGCCGATCGCTTCAATGACCCGAGAGATTGAATTCTTCACTTGGTGCGAGATCGTTGTGGATCCACCGAACGTCAAAACGAAATCGTAAACGTCTCTGAAGAGGCATTAGCTATATCCAATTCAGCGACTAGATCTATTCTCGCCTCTCTACCAAATCCTTTAGGTCGTCGAATCCTTGCGGGATTCTAACCGCTGGTCCGCATGTCGACAGAAGCAGCCCCCTCCACCCACCACGATGGAACGCTGATGCTCTGTACCAATCGTTTTCTGGAATTTGCAGTTGGCATCCTCTAGCGGCCACGGCGGTCTCCTTCATGACGTCGTGGAAGTCCTTGCCGCAAAATTCATGGAGGATGCTACTGGCAGCTGCCGTTTGTACCCCTGTCAAACCACTAGCCCACTGCAACTCGCCTGTCAAGGAGTCGGAATGGGTGTCGATGACCACGAATGTATTTCCCGGGACCTGGGATCTCGTCGAGAGCGAGAGAAATTCGCATCCAGGTTTCATTCGTTTCAACGCGACATTCTGCGCCTTATCTCTGAGGATAACGTCGACGAGGGAGAGCTGTGAGGGCGGGATAGGCGCGCGATCAGTCCAGGTGGCAGGCGCAGGCGCAGGCGTACTTTCGAGCGACTTACATTCTGTAGACAAGCGAGGTAGTGGTGTCTGAAGTCGTTCTTCAACGAATCCGTGATGTAGCTCTCGTGGCTTGTAGACAACGACAAATTCACGAGAAGAAGAGGCCAGGTCAACTTGGCGCTCTTTCTTCCCCCGTACCCGACGAAACCGTACTATTTTGCTTGATCAGCAGGCATTTCGCTGGGAGACGTTCATATTCACTCACAGGAAGGCCCACGTTGAGGGGTGGCATCAAAATGCTTGCTTCATTGCGCCACCATCTCACATCGCACACCATACAGCGAAACGTTTCTTTCGGTCTCACGGTGCTCAGAAGGATGCATCCAGGGCCATGTTCTATGACCTGCTCACACATGCATGCGCCGCAGTCCATGCAATGGTGTATGCTTTCTGAGAAGTCTCCACAGAAGGAGCAGTATTCCTTTACGACAACGAGGGGTTGCGTTTCCGAGTTCGCTGCAAAAGACGGGTGTGAAAGGATGCCTCTCAGTGGAAGAACTAAGTAGCCTACCTATGATTGGTTCTCCGAGTCCTGTTTGCGCCCTTCGCATCCGTGTGTGAGGTGGTGCGTCAGCGGCGCTAGCCGAATTTCGCGTTCGACGGGCAGGAATCTTGATAGTGATCACCTTGTCTTCACTAGCCTCCGACATAGTAAAAGTCCGTGGCAGCAATTTGGTTACCGTGACTTTTCTAATGTGTTCCCGGTAACATGCCACGCGTTCGGCTGTTTGGGAGGCTATGCTTTTGTGGACAATGGGAGAGCGTGTAAATCGTGTCCGTAGAGGCCTGTTGGTTATAAGTGTTTGAGCGTATGCTGTGCGGGAGCGATGCGAACAAACCGTGCTCCATTCGGATGAAAAAAATGAGCGTAGAGGTAGTTATGTAAAAGATTACTCTACGTGGGTGTTTTACAGGATACTACGAAGGACCCTCTCTTATGGAGCTGAAACCACCAAAGAAATAACTCCCGGTGTGCGCTTTTTACGCTCGCGCGCGTTTTCTTTTTGTGGCCCGTCAGCGCTTTTATTCAGAGGCACAAATGGCCGCCGGACCTGCCTCCGCCTCAGTGTACTCCTTTTGAGTCCTTTAGGACGCAGCGCTAACGGCTCCTGCGACTCGGGGCGCACCAGCGTCCACGCGGTCGGCGGCGACAAGAATCGCCCGTAGCTGCGACAGAATGAGACGGATGCTAGGGGGCGCGTGTCACCGAAGCGCAAGCTATGAGGACAAGGACAATCGGACGTACATTGCTTGGGATGCCCTTGGTGATGTCCACGCTGGAGACGAAACGAATGAATATGGAAGATCATCAGAGTCCAGACACTCCTCTGTTCCGCAGACAACCGACGCAGAGGCTGGCCGAGTTGGGCTCGATCGGTGTCCCTGATCTGAGTCGTCCGGCGTATTAAGACTTTGTCGTCCTTGAGAATAGGATAAGGCGACGCACCACAATCAGCGCAAAGAAGTTAACCGGATGAATGGCAGGCCCTGGTACAGATTCCATCGTAGGCGTGTTGGTTGTAGTAAGTGTAAGTAGATGATCATGAGCTCAGAGCTCTGTGGCACTGGACAGGATCACCATCGGCTCGTTAATGCAGTGCGTGCACGTCATTGGGGGAGACTGGAAGGGGGGCTCAGGCTCGCCAACACCATTGGGAAACGAGAACAATTCGGTGAAAACACCGGCGCCGCACGTTCCTACGCCGTCATGAGACACTCCTTGTCGCTCGACTGTGAGGTCTTGGTCCCAAGCGCGCACAGAAATTCAACAGGACAACGGTCAGCGAGTTCTTCGACATGTAAAGGCAGCTTGAACCAGATTCCATCCCAGCATTGTTGAAACATGAGAGGGAAAAATGATGGGAACGAAACATATCTGTGCTAAAATAAAATAACGATCGTACGGCTGTTTACTCAGAAAGTTTAGCGTATCTAATTCAAGACGCAATCTACGTTTGGACCTCGAAGGCCTTTGTCACGTCGACGAACAAGTTCGCCAGTTTCTCAGGCGGGGGATATTGATGCCAAAACACGTTGGGAAGGGTTCTGTCCAGCTGGTAGACGTATTCACGCCAATGGCGTTCCTTCACCCAGGCAGACTTCCATCCACAAAACCTACAAGTCATGCGAACATCCAGCCCGTCGTTCTGTACGAAGAAGTCCAGACGGTTTCGATCGCAGCCAGGCGTTCCGCAAGCGGAGAATTCGACGCCCCAAGGTCGCAGCGGGGGGCTGTGCCGCGCGATCCTTCTGGTTAAAACGCCACTCTTACCACGCTCCTTGAAAACAAGGATAGCGGTGTTGACTTCCAACAGTTGAAGGTCATGGCCGATGACACGCACGACGGTGTCCCAGATGTCAGCGGTCTTGTCCACGCCTATGCGCTCAATGGCTTGACCTATAGCGTTCCTAACGTGTGCCGGAAGGGTGGAGGAACCTGCGAATCCGAGCACGAAATCCAAGACGTCACTAAAAAGACGCTGTCAGCACCGCGGGAAAGTTGTGGTGGAGGGAATAGCGCGTACTTCCGTACGAGTTGAGTGAGGTCATTGAAGGACGCCTCTACTGTCATGGTTGGCGAGCAGACAGAGAGAAGGAGCCCTCTCCAGCCACCCTTAGTGTAGGGCGAGCAGTCATACCAGTCCTTCTGGGATTCGGTCGGGGCTGCCTGTCTTGCCTTGTCCGCAGCATTCTTCATCGCCCCCAACAAGTCATCGCCGCAGAAGCATTTTAAGAGCTCGCTTGCGAGGCCATAAGTGGTGCGCCCGCGGTTTTCTCCCCACGCCAACCCACCTGTCGGCGTGTCGGAATGGGTATCAATGACGATGAACGTGTTCGCGGGGACGTGGGAGTATATGGACCGCTGGATGAACTTCACCCCATCCCTCATCTTCTTCAGCGTCTTTTTTTCGGCCCCGTATTTCATGTCATTGGAGATTAAGCAAAGCTGAGGGTCGGTCAGTTGCGTGAGAGCTGAAGGGATGGGGCCACCCACGTTCTGCGCTTCAGCGACGTATTGGAACCGAATGTCGAGAGAGATCGCCTGCTGCAGGTAACTGTCGTCCAAAGTCGACAGCCTCAGTGTGGCAAGAACCATAGGCCATGCCAGCTTTGCACGTTTCCTGCCTCCATAACCTGTGAAGGTATACTGAAGAGCAGACATGAGGACGCTGGTGTGGAAACGAGGAGAGGGAATGACGGCATACGCACCGGAATGCAGGCATTCTTGCCCTTGCTTGCGTTCTTTTCCCGTCTCCACCTCCTTGGCTCGCACACAATGCAATAAAACGGCTGACCCTCCTTCAACGTCCCAGCGGCGATACAACCCGGCCCCTCATGATCAGACTGTTCACACATGTAGGCGCCGCAGTCTTGACATGGCCGCATGAGTTCGTCGAAGTGATCTCCACAAAAATTGCAGTAGTTCCTTTCCACCTTCAATGACTGATCAACTTTGTAACCTGTGAGAAAGCAGCGCGCGAGTATGGTGTTAACTATGTTGAGACGGGAGCCACTTACCGTTCATTACCTGTCCCCCGTTCTCTGAGTTTGATCCCGACGGCGAATCAGATCGCTTGCGTTTGCTTATCTTGGAAAGGTCTATGCGGATAACAAGGGGTTTCTCTGAAGGCGTTACGGACATTGAGGTACCAGTGGAGATTGAACACGTCTGCATTGACGAGGGCACTTGGTTAAAGAACGCCGTCGTCCTCCGTCTCGTGCTCGGCAAGACAGCGAAATTCGGATAGGTCGAAGTACGGTGTGGACAACTGAGAGCGCCCTGTTCCTGTCGAAGTTAAACGCGCGGGTGCGATGCATTCATCGAACGGTGAGACGAAGAACGTGTGGTCAAACAAACAAAGTGAGTCGCGTGCGGCCAACTCCCCACGAACTATTTTCCCTCGGTGAGTCAAAGCGAGCTGCACTGCAATTCCTTTGACGACATCCCCTGTACTTCGTCATTATGCCTTCAGAGAGTTCGGATCCGGTTGCTGTCGACGGCAAAATTAGCACTAACTCTTAGGGTTTATTAATAGTGATGTTTTTCAGCGATTTATCGCAGGCTATACGGTCAATTTGATGCAATAATGTTGCGAGGATCACCATAGGTGAATTGATGCGCCGAGCGATGCATCACGCATCCGCATCTGGTCCTGCTTGATGCATCACGCCGATCGAATCCGCTCCCGCCATCCCCTCTATGCCCAGCGATGCATCACGCATCTGCATCCGGTCCCGCCGTCCCCACGCTGAGTGATGCGCCACGCAAGGAGGAAGTCCCACTTTTTTTAAATATTATCATCGTCGTTTATTTTCCTCCGGGGTCGGAACCCCATAGTAGACATTACATGCAAGTGAAAGTAGAGAGAGACTGATGTGCGTGTTACATGCGCGTGAGAAGGAGAGTGGAAACATTGACATGACCCGAAGTCCCACTCTCCCTCTTATGTGATGGGGATCGAATCCGTTCCCGCCGTCCCCTCTACGTTGAGTGATGCATCAATTTTTCTTCTAGGCCCGGCATCAGTCGCTCATTGGCTACCTTCTGATGCATCAAATTCGCTCATTTTCCTGGTATGAAAGCCTGCTCCTCATTGGATACCTTTTGATGCTTCCTTTTTAGGGTTTTCTTCTCGGCCTGATGCACCAAATTCGCTGGTTTTCAGGCGCCTTCCCTAGTACGAACCCACACTCCTCATTACCATGTAATGCATCAACCAACTGCCCCTTTCTTGGACTTTAGATTTGACTTCTCGAATCTCGGCCTGGGGAGTGATGCGTCAACCACTCATTCAGGCACCTTCTTCGGCACGAAGGCCCCGTATTATTATTATTATTGACCTTTTTCATACCCGTACGCGTGCCGTTACCCGCGGGTATCAGCCTTGCTCGTCAAAACAACCTGGGGACGTCGTCTAGCTCCGCCGTGGCCCGTGGCCACCACTTACTCGCCACTACTTTCAACAATGACGCAACGGCGCGTTGTTCTGTCGCCTCGACGCATGACATGTCGATCACAAGTTGTTGATTCTTCTCATTGCCCGATGGATGCGGACGGTAAGTGCATGAGAAAAACACCGACGAGGCTGACGGCCAGCAGGCTAATTGTGGCGTAATCACTCATGGTACGTCCCCATCCATCCGGCATGACAATGACATAGCTGCAGGCACCTGAATCACGGGACGGCAACAGCGAGGCGGCAGGTATATTTACTGTTCTCTTACTATTCCTCTCCCTCTTACTCCCGTCCTACCAGTGGCAATGACGACGACGCCAATGTGTGATAAGGCCACCATCCGCCACAGCGACCCCTTCCCTCCAACAATGACGCTATCAAGAGTGTACAGCAAGCATTCATCAGAGGCGCATTGACTGCTCTAGAATCTGGGTTTGATGGTGTTCAACTTCATTGTGCGCATGGATGTGAGTGATGTAATGGTGCTCTTGAAATGGATACTCAATATTCCTCCAGATCTCCTCGCCCAGTTTCTCAATTCCAAGGTATGTTTTCATATCATTCCAACCACGCCGTCATTGACATATCATGTTAAATAGAGCAATATCCGACAAGACGAAAGACTTTGTTATTCTTCCTCGATACTCCCCTCCTTGATATTCAAACCATACATTGCTTCCAGAACGACCTTCGGTATCCTTTTTACAACACGTGCAACTGGGCCTGTGTTCTCGCATCAGGTCAATGGGCAGCACACCATCGCAGACCAACGCGGCCCTGGTCGTTGCGAACTGCGGAAAAACCAGGCCCGGACAGTCACACAGTACAATAGTCGGAGAAAGGTGAATGGTTTGGAAATGTTTGGTTTTGCCCGGCGTAGAGGAGACGCTGACTTCCACAAGTTTCGCAGGTTGTTCGCCCGAAGGGCTTTTGAAATCTAGCGAGTCGCTGTCAGGTGGCAATCCATGCGAACAGAAACTTCACGTACTCGAGAGATCGGGTGCGGCAGAAGTGAATAAGTCTTCGAGTTCCAATACGCTGAGGACCTTGGATCTAGGGTCTCGTCCATCAGGTGTATCTTCTTCTGTGTGCACGTATCTAAATCTCTCGTCATCAGGTTCTGAATCAATATCAGGATCTGATGGTGCATCGCTTTCTTCATCGCCGAGTCAGATGAAGATTCCGATTCAGCTGTACCGGGGTTTGTCTGCTCTTTATCTGTAGTCGTGTTTAGCTGCTGTTGTGAAACATTAGATTCGGCTTCGCATCGTGTTCTGGATTCGCGTCGTGCTTGCTGTAATGCGGCGGCATTTGCGGCCGAGAAAAACGCATACCGGACGCCTTGTCCATCAAAGTAGTCTGCCCATATCCGTCTACCCGTATGCATGGTATCAAGGGTTGATCGCAACTTACCTTTGCGTCGCAGTCAGTAGATCGGCTTTGTTTATCAGCAACAAGCTCTTCCTCAACCCCTTCCCGGTGCCAGCTTCGCCTTCTGCACCCGCTACGTCCTGTACGTGTGCCTCGAGGTCCTCAGATCGAAACCTAAGAGAATTTCGTGCATCGACAATCTGCACCACGAGATGGGAGCGCTCGAGTACCCGCCGGAGCTGACGCCATACTTCGATGTTGCGCTCGAATGGTGTGAGAAAGAACTTTTCTTCTTCTTGTAGCCTAAGTTCGATCAGGATCGGCTAGATGGGTGATCGTATGCAAATCACGCACTGCCCTAGACCTCTGCGCCAATCCAAAAACGTGTCCTTTTTTTGCCGATCTAATTGGGCCGTCGTTATTGTTGGCCTGATGTTTTTCGAGCGTGGCTTGTTCTTCCGCCTCTGTGAGAAGGTAGGGGTTGTGAGTGGTTGTCGATTGTATGATTTTGGTGTTACGACGCTTTGATAACGTTAACCCGGAAAAAAATTTGTCAGAGGAAGAGACGGAAAATCGGTCGATGTACCTGCCGTAAATTCAGTGCCAGCCAGCTGGGCCGAACACTAGACCACTGTGCCAGCCAACGTCTATTTTTCTTAATCGTGGTCAATGCCTTATGTCTTACATAAACGGACGGTCTCCGCCTACTATAGTTACGCACATCGCTAGTAATGTCTAGGCAAAGACCCAAAGGACAGTAAACGCGGAATTTATTTAAAAAAACTATGGACTAGAGGGTCAACTACTGACGTGCTTTAAGATGGTTCTTCATCCAGGCTCTGTGCCGCTTGGAGAGCGAGTCTGTGAATCTCACCGCCTGGACAACACACGTCACAGGGCACCTGGTCGGGTATTTGTCCGCATCCCTTTGCCAGAGTTTTCCCGTCCATATACTCCATCGCCTGGTGGACCTTGCACCTGCCAGTATACAGCAGTTGATCGAGCTGCCAGCGCATGTCAACATCAAAACAATGACTTTGGGACGGCTGTCCAACTTTTCCGGTGGTGGTGAAGAATACATGGGATTCGGTTCCATCCCTCCCAGCCCGCCCGGCCTCCTGCAACACAGACAAAAGGCTGTACTTCGGAGCGTGGATAACGACGAACCGAACGTTGGGTTTGTCAACCCCGGCTCCAAATGCTGAAGTGCACGCCATCATCTTGTTCCTCCCGCTTTCCCACAGCTGCATGTTGAACTCCTTCACGCTGTCTCCTTTTGGAAGCTTGCTGTGAAAGACAGGGCAATGATTTTCGGCAGAAAACCGCTCTGCCTCGTCGCACGAGTTGAAAAATATAAGCATTCTTTCCCACTCCTTCAGCCTTTTTGCGAGTGCATGGACCAAGCTTCGCAGCCCTGTCTCTCCGTTCACAGGAATGGTGTGCAGTCCAATCTCTTGCCGGTTCGTGGGTGACCGAATAAACGCAGTGTTCTCTAGTTTCATGTTGTATGGGTCCAGCAGCTTTTGTTGCAGTATAGGAGGGGCAGTGGCCGATAGCAGATACAGCTGCATTTCTTGGACACGTGCCCACCGTGCAAGCCTTTTCCAACTTGTCTCACGATCTGGTGGGCAAGAGAGCATATCGTGGTGTTCATCAATGAACATAGCCGTGAATTTCGGGGCTCCCTCCTCAATCAACCTTCTGCGAGTGCATAAACGTTATTTACCCCGTAGAATAAACAGCCAATGAGAACCCACTCGCGGAATTTTTGACTCCCAACATGTTCAACTTGAACGAACAGGATTTGGACATCCTGTGGAATCCCCCCAGCGCCATACTTAATTGCTCGGAGATCGTGCCTCTGTGCGAGTTCACACTGTTGGTTCAACAGTACCGTGAAAGGACAAACAACAATGAATCGTGCCTCTGGGTCAAGTAGAGGAGGTATAAGCCAGAGCATGCTTTTGCCTCCGCCTGTCCTCATGGTAATCAAACCGTCCTGCTGCTTTCGCATTATCAAGAGAATAGCCTCCATCTGTGACCTGCTCTTCTCGCGAGACGTTGGGTTCTTCAGCAACATTTGAATGGCACTTCGGATGTTATCCTGGAGCAAACCATCTTGATCTTGGTTTCGATGCCAGATGTTCTCCACCAGGATGTTCTCGGCTGTATACCCTGGCGGTTTTGAAGCAGGTGGAAACGAGTGGAGTGCTTCTGGGACTCGATTCACTTGGCCCTTGTCGTTGTCCACCGAAACCTTGTGGTGATCGTATGTATTATGCCGCATCCTCTTCTCTGGCCGTGGAGATGTTGTCTCTTGGGTGGTAACGTCGGCCACGGTGGCCCTCTTTCGCTGCTTAGGAAACTGCACCCGCGACATCTCATGGGGCGTAGAAGAATCATATGGATCCTGGGTGAAGGATGAAGTCGGGATCTCTGAGTTGTCGACATTATAGTCCAAGTAAAGAGAAGCCAAGTCTTCACCTGCAGCAAGGGACGGCGTTTCTTTACCTAGGGCCGCGAGCTTCTTTGGGTTGTTTTCCGTTGGGCCTATGGTGGTCCCTGGGCTTAAGGTGGTACCATTAACTTGTCGATCTCTATCTCCGGGATCGAGGGGTACCACATCTTCCAGATTCCCGAGCTTCTTGATGTTTTCGGCAGTCAGGCCGATGGCTGCCAGCTTGCTTATGACCGCGTCAGCGACCATTTCAGAGACCTCGGCAACGAGCTCCTTTGCATCCAGAAGCTTCTCTGGTATGACTGTTTCCCTGGTGCGCATAGGAGGCTTACTAGGCCCCATTCCAAGCAAGGTGGACCACTCTTTGGCCAACCAGCGATGCTGAGCCAAGCTGGTGTGAGACAGGCGGGGTACTGCACCCTGAACGATCGCGTAGTGGGAAAGATCCACTTCGGTGGAATGATCGGCGGCTTCGGCGAGGAGATCGTCGATACAAGTAGGAAACGTCTCATTTGGAGAAATGAATATCCGCCCAAGGGTTATCATTCCTTGACGGAAATCACTTGCACCCCAGGCGCATTGAAAAAGTTCTTGATTGCGCCTTTTGACGGTATCGTAGAATGCCTCCGCTGTTATTCTGACGCCATTTTCAACACATAGGTAGCTGGTGGCGCTGGAGGTCAAAATGACAACTAAAAACGGTGTGGAGGTGATGCTTACGTGCGATAAAATGAACGGGAGTCTTCACCGTAAATAACCCCCGCAAGGATAGCCTGCGTTTCTCTCTGCCCGCTCCCCAGTAGCACCAGCAAAAGGTCCCGAAGCTGTTCAGATATGAATGCAGGGATGCAGTTGTCCCTCCCCTTCGCGTTGGTGGTTTTGCTGTATCTGCCCAGCAACATGGCCTCCTTTCCCTGAAATATTAGATTGCGAGGCCTATCTGCATTGCGCAGCTGAATCTGCAGGAACTGCCTTATACGAGTAGATAGCTGCGCACCAATGAAGAGTGCATAGATGGCATGTCCCCACATCCTGTCCGAACGATGGAGGAAATCCTTGATCGCTATCTCGTCCCAATTCCAATGGCCATTTTCTAAGAGCGAGCCGAGCTTCCAATTTTGGACTGAAGATAAAAAGAATGCGTGCTTTCCATTACAGAAAGGGGCTTCTTCTAGGAAGGAATAACCTCTGTCCGTCTTTCCCAAGTTATCCATGATATGCGAATCTGACGGGGTGGGCCAGTCATCTTGTCGACTAAGGTGCAGGAACGCAGCTTTCGCATCCTGGATTAATCTTGCCAGCCCACTTCGAAGGCGGTCAAGATGCAGTGTCTCCGTGCCAATGGAAATCCATGCGTTATCGGGGTCCACAAAAACATTGGGGTCCTGCATCTGGGAATACACCAGTGCGGACGCAACTTGTTGAAGTTCCCACACCATATTGAAGGTTGTGGGAGTGCCTAGCTTCAACCCCAGGTCATGCAGGCGACTAACACGGCTGACGCGGGAACATAGGTGTCAGCAAAGCCCTCCCGCTATTGGCCGATTAACTTACTCGACGGCGTCCTCCATCTCGTCCCATGGCTCCTGGCGAGAAAGCGCCTCGTACAACGTCACCACTCGGCAGAAATATTTGAGCTTTGCCAGGAGCGGTGTGAGACTGGTAGCGTCCATAAATGACCCATCGTCGCGCAGGGCCACGAGCCAGATGAAGCGCCGGATGGGATTGTCCCAGGCCCCAAGTCTCTTTAATTCTGGGGTATACACGAGCGACCAACAAAATGCCTGGTATGCCAAAATTGCCTCCATTTCACTATCTTGAGATTGCTCTGCTGCGTCCTTGAACAAATACTCTATAAGAGAGCGCAACTTCTCTCGTTGAGTCTCCGTGAACGCGAACAGCATTTTGAATTCATGGCCCTGTTCCTTTCGCACCATCGCCCTTATCATTTGGACAAAAAAAGCCAGGTAATCGTCGTTGTCGTGAGAGAGAAAGCGGAAATATTTTGATCTGTATTCGGGAGACTGATCGGAACAGGCTTCATTTCGACCAAAAATGTCACTTACTGTTCAGGTGAAAACGCTGGGCCATTCAACAGCACCTTTGCGACAGTAAAAGCATGGGGCGTTCCCTGCAAAAACTTCCTTGCGTGGCTGTGGTGCTCCCTCACGACCTTGGCTAGAGCATTCAGTATTCCACCATGCTCTGTTGGCGAGTGTTTCTGTTTAAGCCTCCATGCTGCCTTTCTCTGCTCGGCATCCTTCCGAATTTCTTCGTGAAACTCGTCCCACAATGTGATCTTCAGAAGCGGCGGTCGGTCGCGGTCGGAACCCGCAGCAAGAATAGGGTCGCTCTTCACTGAGGGCAAGAACTGGAGACGGAGGTAGTCTCGCACGTCAAGGTTGCTCTCTGCAGTAACATTGATGTCCACCTCGAAATACTGCCGTCCTACACCTTGAAAGATGGTCTGAACCATCGTTTCCTCGCGGTCCGTGTTGCGCGCCAGTCCTTGGTCATGCTGTATCCTTGCATGCTTAAACAGCGTTTGCAAATCGCGAACGCTGTATCGGCAGTTGAATGGGTCCGCCCTACAACTGTACCCTGTTACAGGAGCAGCGATCCCTTTCACAGGTGGCCCTCCTGCCTGGGGAATGGGCGTTTGCTCTGGACGCTCGTGAACTCCGTGTTCTTTGCAGAACGCATTGAATGCCACTTTATCTTCTCTACTCGCGAGAACACCGTGCTGATTCTTCACGTGGCCAAGTGCAGCCTCCGAACAAATACCAACCTCGCATTTCCTGCAAATCAGCACTAACAGCTTCGTGTGCATGCACAAACCGAGTCGGTTAAGAATCTCCCCGCATATCACATTGTTTTCTTCAGGAAGGAGTGCGATAATCCTTCGCTTGCCTATTCCGGGCTTTTCTCAGTGCTCGACCAAGAAAACATATGGCTCAATACGCTAACCCTTGTCCCCTAATCCCTCACCCTCCGCAAGCCTATCTTTTACAGACCTGTGGATATGGCCCTCTGGGTGGAGAAAGGTTACTTTCAGTGGATCCTTCCATAGGTTGTCAGACTTTCTCACCAACGTTCGGAGGATCAGAAAAAAGCTCAGAGCCGCCACCAGCTGAACCGGGAGCAGGAAGTAATCCCTCTACTAACGGATCTCCTGAGGGTCGCAAAGAGCTGAATACTCGGCTCCGCGTGGATTTCTAGAACACTCACCTCCTATCTGTCTGAGCCTCGAGCAGCCAGTAATAGATTCTTCCGCATCCGCGGCTCCGGCATTGCCTTGGCAGTTGGAGACTATTGAGAAATATACCAATCAACGTCAAGATTCTTTTCTCACCGTCTATTGGCAAGTCAAGTGGGACTTGGAACCTGCCCTCAGACGCGACACTGGATGTCGTGACTGCCGGAGCCTCGTCTTCAGAAGTTCCCTCCACCATCTCATTCTCTGAGAGGCCAATGAGGTATTGAACGAATGTAAAAGAGCACGCGACTTACTCCCGGACGTTACTAAAGAAAGCCGCCCCGTGCGGATGCCGCATCGAGATGAACCAGCCGGTGATGGTGATGTCGTTGACAAATCGTTCATTGTTTCGTGCGCAACCTTGATATGTTTCCCGAATGCCTCCCTGGATGTATAGGAACGCGTGCACTGATTGACGGGGCAGCGCAACACGTCGCCATCCCTCCGGACGGCATATGTCTTGCCAGCCACTACGATCGAAGGAATTTCGGCGTGCTGACGCCAGCGGTGACGACTGCGGGCAGCAGCATTTGCGAACGTTTGATCGCATTCAGAACAAAGAAAGGACATCATGGGAGTAACAACAGGTGAGACTGACGGAGAAGTTCTAGCGGGGGAGGGATCCACCAGCCGCTCAATCTTTTATGGCCAGGCACATCCAGCCTCACGTCTCCCGATTTCCATATATCCCTAAAAACAAACGCAAATTCTACACTGAGCTGCCGTAAGGTGGGGGAGAGACCGCCCAACATCGTGGTCAGTCTGGCATGCGATCTCAGTGCCGTGCTAGATTTTGTAAAGCGTAACTGGATTTCCAAGAGTCGTTGCCGGAGAATGGCTCCAATTCAGCCGAAAGCCGGAAAACACGATCCAGGGTTCCGCAATGGGTGAAAACGAGAGACCATGCGACCGTGATGACACCCCTCTGCCTTAGTTCTTCCCCCGCCATCGCTTAGCTAAATCAGGACCTCCATAGACCATTCTGAATTGCCGCGATGAGTTCAGCGTCCAACTTGATCTGTGGAACTGGCTTATAACGTTACCGCGTAGCATCTCTTTCGTGTGCTTTTCACGCTCTGTGATTGGAAGACTGGGGGCCAAGAGTGTACCTTTCCTTTTTCGTAGGTCCCGGAACCATAGTTGACTCGTAGTCGGCAAGCTGATTCGAAGCTCCCGCCTTGAACAGCCGGGCCTCTCTGAGAGTAATCACTGAAGAGAGCCGAGAGGGAATCGAACATTCAAGGGAAGTTCGTCCATAGCCTAAACCCAGAGGCATGGGCCATTTCCCCGGCTAGCGCAAGGGGTTGGACGCGCCTGGGAACGCGACGTCCACGTCAGTGGACTGATGCTAGCGGCTTTGTACCGAACCGCATCACCCAGGTGCCACCAGGACACCGCTCCAGGCGGCGGGGTCCATCCTGTCTGCAAATCGCACAGGGCGGTGGGTACGTGTTCTGCGCGCGTCCAGTAACCTGGGCTCAGTGGTGGACTTAACAGTCCCACCAGCGCGTCCACACTTGCGGACGTACGCTCCGATGTCTCGGATGAACTCATCTGACGATGAGACGTGTGTCGGAGGAAGGAAGGAATGGCGTGACGCAACAGTTTGCGTGACAAAAGAAACATGTACAAATAAATTCAATTCAGCGTTCATAACGCCGCGGACTTTGAAAGAAACAGATCGTTTTGGTCTGCCTCGGCCAGTGACCACTTTCATTGTCCACAGTGCACTCCGACCTAACCAAGTGTGGCTGTTCAATCTTACTCGCGCAACGTCTCCAACCAACCCCCCGAGCTTGTCTGTGCCTGATGAGTCCGTATTCGAGCCGCAGCGGTCATTGCCTTCCTTCGCAACTCATCGCACGTGACGTTAAAACGACCGCGAGGTCGGTGAGTGACGCTTGTTTCTGGTGCTTAACAAGGTGAAGCGATGTGCAGATTGGCATGGAGCAACCCGCCTGAATTAACAACAAAAAAATCTCGCCTCCGTTCGCAGCTCGAGCGAGAATCAATAGTTTAGTATGACAGTTTCGTCTGCAGCCACGGAAACCAAACTGAGCCTGGATGTTCCTTTGCTCGGGCCACGAGATTCTGACGCTTCAGTACGTCATTACCCTCGTTGTTACGTCAAATTATACCCATGTTCGCGATCCGAACAAACTGCAACGCAGTATGTCCGCTAGCACCTGACGGGTTCGACGTTCAGTACAGTAGGCACGCCGAACTGAAGCGAAGACGTGCAGATTGTCAGCGGAGAGATGTTGGACAATGAGAGCGCCTGTTTGAGTGGAATACAGACGAGGTCGTCTTTGCATAGTAGGTGAATTTATAGTTAAGTTGGCTGTATTTGAATGCGTATCGGTCGATAACAATTGTTCGGATCCCATTGATCTACATCCTTCCAGTCGTAATGACTTACCGTACAGATACGACCCCCGTCAAAACTGCGCTATAGCGTACGTGAAAGTGTTGAGCGAGAAATCTGGACTCATCAAACTTCATGCAGGACATCCTGCATCTCAGATAAGCACATATCACTGAGGGCGCCTTTCGATAAGGCCCTCAAGGAACTAACGCTCATCTGAGCCGAGGTCACCAGATTCAGCAATTAACATGATCCGACAAGTCCGGCTATTCTGATCAATTTTGGAACCGCTACATCTAATTACAACCGACTGGAAATGGTTTAAAAATTTACCAGAATTTGTCTGGGTTCACGTCAGAGGCTCCTATACTTTCATGATCACCACGCGATCAGCTCCCTTGCGAATGTCGCTTGTTATAAGTCAGGGGTACCCCTTGAAGGACACAGACGTGTATCCGTGGTCCTTATGGGGTAAAGCCAATGGCGTGTGCAATAATTACGTTTTTTTTTTCGACAAGTGCTTTATTACCTGGTGCCCGACAGGTGGTAGCCAGCGGGCTTTAAGGCTGCAGGAAGGACAAAGTTCGGTACAGCGCTGCATATATATATGCCTGGATATCTAACTCCAGCCGTTTGCAACGTTTTCTACTTGCCATGTCGCACGAAAGATCCGCTCCTATCGAAGGCTTCCTGCTGCCCTCGGGCGGCCACACGATGCGACAAGAAGACTGGGCCGCCCGGGAACCCGAGGCCGTGTGGTATGGCACGCCACACGAGTATGACTTCTTGCGAGGCGACGGTACCTCGTGCACCCAGTGGCGTGTCGAAGTGTTCAACACCGCGCGCGAGTCACAAGGTTTCCTTCCGCTTCCAGAAAAATACACGGCGGCATGGGTGCAACTTTGTT
>JBBPSN010000231.1:0-28126 GCA_038093615.1 Austroboletus olivaceoglutinosus | reverse complement strand
CCAGCTGACACATTCAAGGACCAGCTTGACGGCTTCATTGCCGCACTCGAAACACGAGTTAACAACCTGGTACAATGATTATTTTCTCACCTCGCTCGCAATGCCTCACTTCTCCTAGTCGCTCTCTTTCTCCACTGCCAATGAGGAAGATTTGAAAAGGTTCAACATCTTCCTAAAGGGCATACTCTTCCTCCGTCCAAAGGATACACTTCGCGAGGCAATTATCGCCTCTCAGACTGTCGGCTCTGACAAACTGTGGTCCAACGATAACATGTACAAGCATCTCTCCTTCCTCGCCAGCTCCTTCAGGAATAAAGTTTGTTTTCGCTCCCTCGCGTATTGTGATGTTCTATAGCTAACGGTGGCCACAGAAGGAAACCTCTTCTCGGATGGCCATTGACACCTTCTTCTTCAGATCGACTGCCATGGTTCCACTTCCTCAGAAAGAGATTGTGATGCTGGAGAACCAGGTTTCTGTTGTCCACCCAAGGCTATCGGAGATGAACACAATCTCAAGGATAATTGACTACACAGCCATTGTCGCGAAGTCAAATATTGCACGTGCATTTTTGTCTTGTTCTTGTGCCTCCGCGTCGTGTGACACAGGACGCAGGGAGATACGTTCGCTTTCCCCCAACGCTAGACAAACGCCTCGGCGTTGAAATGATTGCGTTTTCGCGGCCGAGGCCAAGTCCTCTGCTATTACCGTCTCCCTTGACGGGCTTCTCCCTCGAGTCGTTCTTGAGCTCGTTGCATGCGCGAAACATCTTGGGTACGTAATGATTTGTATCTCCTCTATGCCACTCACGTTTTGTGCATAGGAAATATCATGTTCGTGGTGCTCTCACGACTGGTATCCAGTGGCATTTCATCGTGGTGGATCTTGACGGTGATGGTGCAAAGTACTGGGTCTCAGAGTTGATCGAGTGGAGGACCAAGCAAAGTTCGACTCCCATGGAACGCATTGTCGTAGAAACCTCCGATGGGTCAAATCCCGCCCTCATTGCTGGCATCCTTTCGTCATGGGTGAGTATGCTCGACCCTGTAGTTTTTTTTCGAAAAGAGGCTGATGTTCACTGTTTGTCAGATTCCAGAGAGCTTTACGGAGTTCAATGATGACCAATGGTTTGTCCGTAGCACAGTGTAGCATTTTGTAGTATGTACTCCATAGCAATATTCTGTAGCACTCCATAAAATCATTGTAGCCATAACAGATTCTACTGTAATCTCTCTTGTCACACTTCATCTGTGGTCAGAGTGATGAGTATGTTAGCTGAAACATAGCATGAATGAATCTACCTTGCATGACTTGTACTTTTCTGCTTGGGCGATGTACATGACCCAAACAGCTGGTAGACTCAGTATGCAGTTTGTATAAGCATCACGGCGTGTGGGTGGGCGAAGCCCACCTCTGACATCCTCAAAATTGCATCGTGCCTAGGTGATTCTATTAACATTGTTGGACGAACAGACTCTGTATCCAAGTAGCATTGTCAACATTGACCAAGCTACTTCCTTATGAAGTAGGAAAAAGCAGCTACACGGATGACAAATTACTCCTCCCTCACCCCTTCACTTCTAAAAGAAAAAGAAACAAAGAAACTGACGAGCTTAGTTCGAGAGATATACTGTCACGACACTACTACGACCAGATCCCAAACGACGCCCTCCTCCCTAAAGGGTAAAGAGGAAGGAAGGCAACACACGCCACCTCCTAGCATACATGTCTCACTCTTTCGATTTGCTCGTCTGACACACCAAACAACCAACGCCATTCGCTCCAACCCAAAAAAAAAAGAGGGGGACCGTCCGCACCCCACTCGTCGTCGTCAGCTCTTGGACGTCAACTCGGTCTGATTCACCGCACCATACCGCAACGGCGTCGGGTGGTGCAGCAACAACCCCGCATCTCTTGCGTGTCCATTCACGTGCTGTTGTTGTTGCTGCTGCAAGTGTGTGAACGACTGAGTGTGATACGGTAGTTGATGGTGTTGGTGCTGAATTTGATGCGGGGTATGTGGCACGAGAGGGGAAAATGACCCTTGGTCGCTTGAAACCGGGGTCGAAGCCAACTGAGGAATAGTATCGACGGAAGCGACGCGGGCAGGGTTGCGTTCGCGTTCGACGATCCTGTCAATAGAATTATGTAAATGGGTTTCGAAAATTTGAAGTATGACGCGGGCGGGGAAGGGAGAATCACGCAGGATGCGTGAGAACATAAAAGAGCAGAAGAAATGAGACACGCACCCTCGCATTACAGTTGCATTCGTGAGCCGCTTGGCACGCCGTTTGCTCTGATTATCCTCATACTGATCCGTTTCATCGACGATTTCCTCCGAGATAATTTCCTGCCCGAACCATGCGATAGCAAAAGGTGCGCAGTGAGAGCAAATTGCTCAATTAGAATGATAAGGCTGATATCGCGCACTCCCGACTTACCTCGATGATATCTATCAATTCACACGGGCGTCGGCAGGAAAACATGGCCGAGATAAGATAACAAATGACGTCAGTCCGTAGAAACACGCACCTTCAAGGGTAATCACACCGATACCTCCACCAGCAAGTCCGGGAGTCCGACTGACTAGTAATAAATGCGCACGTCCAGTTTGACTTTCGATAAAAAATAAGTGAAAAAAAGATACAACACATGCCTGAAAATATCAACATACAAGTAATCCAGTGCCTGGAAACAATTAATAGAGGGATGTGCTTCAGGCAAGATCGAGAGTTTGAAATAGGACACAGGATGTGCTTTTGCAGGGTCATACGCAAGGAGCTATAGTGATGCAACATTAGTGATTCAAGTCTCGGCACCATAAGAAAGGAAAGAGACCTTCTTTACAAGGAGAAGGCCCCGGAAAGCGAGTGGGTCACCTGGTTCATGTACCGGTATGCGTGAATAACCACTGCTGAGTCTAGAAAGCCATTGCACAGTCAGCAGAGTGGTTATCTCGGGGGAAACAAACATGCATTATATCTACAGTGGGGTGATCCAGGATCGTATCCGCGCAGAGGGTGGCGACATCCTGAAATGGAAATGGTGCGGGTTCCGTAATACTGCACAACGGTATGACACAATATTACCTTTATAGGGGTCATGATTGTCTCGACGTTTTTGGTGTTGAGCTCCAAGACACCATTCAAGATGCTGATTTCATCATCACGAAGGGGCTCCTCGCCGGTGCGATGGAACTGGAGGAACGACTTGAGCTCTGCTTTCTTGTACGTGTGTGCCTCGTTCACGCCGAGAACGTAGTCTAAAAGCTTGGCAATAGGCCAAGCGATTGGGGCTAATAGCGGAACTTGTATTGAGGTTCCTCGAAAAGGCAATGAAAGAGACTAACCAAACAAGTACATGAGACAGAGGACAAAGGGAGCGCAGCGTGCGCCGATTGCAAGACCGTATCTTACGCTGACTGCTTGAGGGATGATCCTAGTTGAGGTGTGAGAAAGATCTAGGCGTTGTAAAAGACGAATGAAACGTACTCGCTGTAAAATCCAACACGATTTCAGAATGAGACAGAAATAGCAAACGAGTGAACATCCATACCCAAAGATGACTGGTAACCGATAGGGAATGAGTACTTACACAAAGGATGAGGTGGGTAAGACGTACCAATAGCAGTAGTGGAGATAGCGACCGCCGCAACACCACCACCAATCTGAAGAATGAGTCGATGGGCGCCTTTTGAGACGTAAACATCAAGTTATGCTTACAGCACCGTCCAAGAAGATGGGTAAGCTCTCGTTGATGATCTGGAAGAGCACGGAGTAAGCGAGCGATGAAACACCAAGCGAAACGTGTACGGACGACATTGGCCAAGAGAAGAACCTGTTGGATGGTGTGAGAATGAGTGCCAACGAGAGACAATAGGAGATGCGAGATTACTGACGACGAGGACCCAATGACGGCCCTTGTGCATAAGCCTCAAGACTGGGAAGACCTGAGGGACGCAGCAAGCGGAGACAGGGGGAAGACAAACCCTTTTGTGCGTTTGCCCTCTCGACGACATCGTCGGAGGAGGTAGCGAGGACCCGCAGATGGAGCTCGTCGAGGCCCATGAGGCCGAGAGTGAGGCTGACACGCGATGAGCAGGCGGAGACAGGAGCAAGAAGACACGGTTACCCAGCGAAGACGCCGCCAGCGAGGACGAGGACGGAGCTGATGGCGATCTTGGCCCAGAACTCGGGGGAGTCGACGGGCTCCCGTACGGACTTGAGAGAGCCATGGGCAAAGATATGGAGGAAGAGGGACATTGCCCGTGGACAGTTTGAAATGATATTCATACTTAAAGTAATTCGCAAGGAAACTATTCCCAGGGTGACTATGTGTTACGTCATATTAGGTGTAGGTGCCACAATCGTGACTTTATTATTATTATTTTACAGATGATGATCTTCCGAGGAATTCGGCCGATAATGACAACGACATCGAGATCGAGGCCGTCGCCGTCCCCGCCCGCCAGAGCACAAAAGCGCCCCCGCCGACGCCCGCCGATCGAACCCCACTCGCACGACGACGTCCTCTGGCACGACGTCCGCGCCCTCCTCGGCCCCGACGCCGTCCGCAGCGCCGAGCAGAACGCCCTCGACTACGACGCGCCCTTCCACTTTCGAGAGGAGGTCGACGTCGTCGTCGACCGTCTCTCCTCCCACGGCAATGCCCTCGCCCTCGCTCCCCCGCCCCGCCCCGCCTGGGTCGTCGTCGCCCCCTTTGCACTCCCGGGCGAACACATCCGCGTCCGCGTCTACCGCAGCTCGCGTCTCCACTCCTTTGCCGACCTCGTCTCCGTCGTCGACCCCAACCCAGACCTCAGAGATGACAGCAGAGTGCAGTGCAAGTACTTTGGCCGATGTTCTGGCTGCCAGTACCAGGCATGTCCTTTCCCTTCGATCGACCGTGCGCTCATCCCTCCCAGATGCTTGCTTACGAAAAGCAGCTCGAGATAAAACGCGACGTGGTTGTCAAGGCATACCAAAACTTCTCAAGTGACTCGCGTCTTCTTGCCGCGTCTTCCCCGCTCATACACTTCTAGGTCTTCCCCCTTCCGCGGTGCCGATGGTCCTGCCCACCATGGGTTCCCCGAAACAATACCACTATCGCACCAAAATAACCCCCCATTTCGAGGCCCCACCAAAGAAAGCACGTGCCAATCCTTCCGACAACACCACCATCAAGCCCGACTGGCTAAAGATTGGCTTCAACGAGATTGGAAAAAAGTCTGTGATCGACATCGAGGTTGGCCATCTGCTTTCATCTTCCTTCGCCTTTTGACTTCTCGCTCCAGGAATGCCCTATCGCCACTCCTGTCCTCAACCAAGCGCTCGGCCCTATACGCGAAAACATCATCCAGTGAGCCCCACGGTCGTCCCGTCATTACTTGACGCTCACTCGAGCAGAAACATATGGTCCTACAAAAAGGGCGTCTCCCTCCTTCTCCGTGATTCTCTCGATCGATCCATTCCAATCGACCCCACCAATTCTACGCCAGACGACCCCGCTCAACATATCTGTGTCACCGACCATAAATCGACCGTACGCGAACGCGTCGGCAATACCTATTTTGAATTCCCCGGGCATGCATTTTTTCAAAACAACAACGCCATCCTCGTACCCCTCACCGATTACGTGCGCAACGCCATCTTCCCCTCTGCTTCGACAGACACAGGCACAAAGACAGCCGATGCCCCGACGCATCTCGTCGACGCCTACTGTGGCAGCGGTCTCTTTTCCATCCTTCTTTCCCCCCACTTCCACACCGTATCCGGGATAGAACTCTCCTCGGACGCCATCCGCGCTGCCACTGCCAACGCCCAGCTGAATCAACTTCCCTCGGACCGATGCACGTTCCTCGCCGGGGATGCCTCGGACATATTCGCCAACGTGCAGCACTTTCCCCGCGACAAGACAGCGGTGATCATCGACCCTCCTCGCAAAGGGTGCGATGCGCGGTTTTTGGAACAACTCCTCGCCTTTGGTGCAGGGACGGTTGTGTATGTGAGCTGCAATGTACACACTCAGGCACGGGACGTGGGAACGATCGTCATGCGGTCCCAGGAAGCGGGTGGGGGTTGTGCGGAGGGGATAAAGGGACGCAGGTACGTGTTGGAGAGCTTGAGGGGCTTTGATTTGTTCCCACAGACGGCGCACGTGGAAAGCGTCGCGGTGTTGAGGCTAGTTCCAGCTGAAGAACGACCCTTGAGCTAGTCCGTTGTATGTCATACAGTCGTGTATCGTTCTCGGTCGACAGTGTCAGATATAAACAGGGAATCTGTTGCTGGAGGCACGTAATAATTATTAATAGCTGATCAAGAATAAAACTCTGTCGCATAGGCAACGAGAATGAAATTATTTTCAGCTGAGTAGCTACCTGAACCAAGAATTAAACTACAGTACGAGTCAGCAAACTAAGTAGCGTAATGCAAGAGGAAATGGATCTCGCCTCAGTCATTGCGGGCAACGGGACGGGTGTATTACTGGTGTATTGAAGAAAAAAAAACGGCTTATAAACCAGCCTAGTACGGGCAACATGTATGATCGAGTCCCATAGTGACCGTGACGGTAAGCGGACTGTCATGATGGAGTCGTACTTACTACTTCAAGCTTCA
The DNA here is from genome assembly GCA_038093615.1 of Austroboletus olivaceoglutinosus. Classification (NCBI taxonomy): domain Eukaryota; kingdom Fungi; phylum Basidiomycota; class Agaricomycetes; order Boletales; family Boletaceae; genus Austroboletus; species Austroboletus olivaceoglutinosus. Next base: position 21,514 of record JBBPSN010000231.1, on the reverse strand, counting down.
ACGTTGCAACGTTCAACAGACACGTTACACCTAATCGTAATATGACTCGACTCAGTGAGACAAAAGGCAAACAAAGACCTTCTCAGACTAACAGCAGACAATGACCCTCGAGACGCCCTGCAGTCCACGCGTGAGCGAGCGTGAAGAACCTCGTCCTGGGCTCGCGCAGCTCGACGTGCGTACACGAGCCTCTCACACGATACAGTACATCGATCCAACTCACCCCGTATACCTGACAGACGGCGAGATTGGTGATCAGGCTGACGGACGCGCCCAAACCTCTTCCAGATTTCAACATGATACCGTTTGGCACGGTACGTCCCAGACGTCTTTTATACATTACGTCGTCCTCGTCAGTGATCGTGACGCGCCTGCAACAGAACTTTGGCGACCACATGGCTGTCGCGTCATTCCACCCCGATTCCGGATGGTCCGCTCCCGAAATCATACCCTACGGACCGCTGGCGCTCGACCCCTCTTCGTCCTGTCTCCAATATTGCGCCAGCATATTCGAAGGGATGAAGGTGCGTCCCGACGCGTTCGGTCGTCCAACGCGCTCTGACTCTGTTTGACTTTGCATGACTCGGTGCATAGGCCTACCTCGGCCCGGACGGAGAAGCCCGGCTGTTCCGGCCCGATATGAACATGCGCCGCTTGGAGCGCTCCATGGCGCGTTTGGCTCTTCCCGTACGTGGCCATGGCGTACTCGCTCCGTCGTCCGCTCATGCGCATCTCGCGCGACACACACATTAGCCCGTCGACGGCGACGCCGTCCTGGACCTCATCAAACGCCTCATCCAGATCGAAAAAAGATGGATCCCCACCTTTCCGGGACACAGCCTCTACATCCGACCGACCGTCATCGGTACGCGACCAGGTACGCCCCCCACACCACCAATGACGGCGGATGCTGACCCCGCATACAGCGCTCGGCGTGACCGCCTCGGACCAGGCGTTCCTCTACGTCCTCGTCTCCCCCTGTGGTCCCTATTTTTCGCGACCCGTCTCCCTGCTGGCCGTGACCGACGCCGTGCGCGCGTGGCCGGGCGGCACCGGTGGCCACAAGTGTGGCGGCAACTACGCCCTCGGGTTCCTGCCTCAGCGCGAGGCGGCCGCGCAGGGCTACGACCAGGTGCTCTGGCTGTTTGGCGAGGACCGGCGCGTGACGGAGGCAGGCGCGATGAACGTCTTCGTCGTGCTCGCGCGGGCGGACGGCAACGGTGCGTGTTTGGGCGTGGCCCTTGGGCGTTGGATCGGTCGGACGCTGACGCGTTTTTCGAAACAGGCTTGGACGTCGTCACGCCCCCACTGGACGGGACGATTCTGCCGGGCGTCACGCGCGCCTCGTGTCTTGCGCTCGCGGCGGACCCCGCTCTGCATGCGATCGTGCAGTGCCCTTCTCCTTCTTCTTCCTCGGCCGGCACAGGAACGACGCTCCATCCCGCCGAACGCACATTTACCGTGCCTGACCTCGAACGGTGGTCCGCCGATGGCACCCTCCTCGAAGTCTTGTGCGTCGGCACCGCTGCGATCGTCGCCGCCGTGCACCGCATCGGGTACGAGGATCGGGATATCTGCGTGCCGACGTACGCGTCCGATAAGAATGGACTCGGTCCTGTTGGGAGGGCGCTCAGAAACAAGATATTGGCGGTGCAGGATGGGCAGGAGGAGTACGAGGGGTGGGGAGTCGTGTGCGAGTAGCGGTCTGGGACGGAAAAAAGGGAACGAGAAACAAGATGTCCAGAACCTCTGCAGAATTTTTGGTTTGGCACCGTCGCGTTTCAAGCCCGCGTTTATTTTTGACGATTCCACGTTGTTCGCGAAACAAAGTGTTTGCTTTTGAGCCAGATAAGAATGCACAGAAGCAAGGTCCGTTTTCTGAAACAACTCATCTGGCGGCGGTGGCGAGTAGATCACCGTTCCAAGCTCAAGTCAGCGAAATGGTGAAGCTGCTCCTGCGAGGGTTGATCACGAAATAGCGGTACCCGTAATCCATGACTGTGGAGCATGACATTGGACCGGTCACTGGCAGCACTTTGAAGATCAAACGAGACATGTTGGGTTCGTCACTCACAAAGCGGCAACGTATCGGAACCTCCGTCCGACTCGAGCGGTGCTTAAGTAGCAGCAAGTCTCGAGCAGGCCGTAGCCGCCAAGGGCGGGAGAAGTGACATGGATGATTGATGATCAACCTGAGTGGAAGAACGGTAATTATGTACGGTGGCGACGGAGAACACGAAACTCGAGCTCTCCTTCTTGAATATTTGATAAATGTGCAAATCAACCTCATTCGAAGAGCTCCTGTGGTCGTCCGAGTGCAGTCGTGTACGCTCCCCAGGCTCGTCATCTCTTTCTTGGGTACGCAGAACCGATCCATGAAAAATGCGGTCCGTTAACCGCACATATGCAACCAACGTAACACTGAAGAAAGGAGCAAAGACGCCGAAATGGATTCGCGCGGCAACTTCTTCCACCTGAACATGATCTTCCCCATCGGTTCCCATCTCCGTTACATCCACAGAGACAGATTGGGGAGTTAAACCGAATAGAAATCGGCGAGCTAAAAACATTCACAGCGCTGGAAATGACCGCGATTGTCGCTTGTCCTGACAACACCACTTGCAGGAACGACGCGCCAAGCACCACTGTAGGTAAGCAGCCGCAGCTGCCAAAGAACCCGCGACGAAGAGAACAAACGGAAAGATGGACAACGGGGTACTTCGAATGAACGTGCTTAGCCATAGGGACACGACGAGGAGGATCATTGCGACGCTGGACGCTATGATACGGCGAGATTGGGACTACTGCGGCATTCTGACATGAACGCCTGCATATCACCGCCCAACGACACAATCTATGAATCCGTTTGAGGTGATCGTGCAGTACAACCGGAACACCAGCTTGGACAGCCTGAAGACGGTGGACAAGCACGAACCGGCCCTCAGACAAGGGGGAATCAGCCAGTCGGGACAAGAAAACCGAGAATCTGTTTGCAACGGCTGAGTAAGTCGTGACTCCTGAGTTCCAACAAGACGGACGGATTGGGAACTATGTCACCGTTCCAAGATAGTAAGATGGCAGACCGAGGAGATACGCCCATTTCGACCGCAATATGCGCGCTTGTCGAGCAAGAATCATTCCTAGCAATTTCAGGATCGTGACCGTCTGGTCGGTTGTCCCTGGGTGGGTGGAAATGGAGACGACACTGAAGGAGGCGACACGTTGGCAGAACCATTTTATGTGGTTCGATGTACAGGAATGCGGTCGACTTCCGTCACTCAGGTCAGAGTGACATGTAAATGCCGCGCACCCACGACACGACTTTCCTGGCTTCTTCGCCTGTTTCACCTGTCAGAACATTTCGTCAGAATATTTCCGAGCACTCGGAGTCAAAGCGTTGACAAGCATGACACAACCACAACCACGAGAGTCTTGCATCAGAACGAAGCGTGCGTACCGTACATACTGTCTTCGGACGCCAAAACACAAATACAAGTTCGACCTCGCTCGCATCATATCATGGCCTGAACGCCGAAGCTAGACAGCGAACCCGCAGCAAGACCGACGACCCCGAGGGTGCTGCTCAACATGCCCGCGACCTGTGCGTTCTCGCATCGTCCCTCCAGCTTTGGATTGTGCTCCAGTGACGACACGCCCAGCGTTCCCAGCGTCAAAACGGCCCCCTGCGTGTACCCAAGCGCCCAGACGACGAGCATGAAATAGACGTCGGAGCGTCCAATCAGCCAAACAGACGACGTCATCGCAGGACGGTTGATGTTGCAAACGAGGATCATGGGAACGAACAACGTCCGTAGGACAGACACTACTAGGATCTTTTTGGCAGTCCAAAAAGACAGGTGAGCGGAGGTCCAGTTGAGTCGTCCGAGAAGATCAGCAACGTTGAATACCAACATGTGGACGGCCGTGAACAACATAGGATGGGTGCGTGGATTCACGGGTTGTACACGGATCGTGACCGCAGGGAAAACTGCCTGGTTCAGAGCATGCTAATCAGGCAGTATGTCTGGTGACAAGGCAATGGCTTACTAGAGTAACCACATACGAGTATGCGATTGAAAACATGAAACTCGAGTTCTCCTTCAAGATTTGGTAGATGTGCAAATCAGTCTGCATCGGGGAGTTCCTGGGGTCATTCGAGAGCAGTCGCGTACGCTCCCTAGCTTCACTGTGTCCTTCTTGTGTGTGTGGAACCGATCCGTGGGACGCATCTTCCGTTAACTGCACATATGCAAGCAACGTGATAAAAAAGAAAAGAGCAAAAATGCCGAAAAAGATCCGTGCAGCTATTTCTTCCGCCTGATCGTCTCCCCCACTGGCTCGCATCTCCGTCATGTACATAGAGATATACCGGGGAGACAAACTTGATAAAGAAATTAGCGAACTGGCAACGTTCACAACGCCAGTCATGACTGCAATGGCAGCCTGTCCAGATAGCACAGCTTGGAGGAACCATAGGCCATGTGCCGCTGCTTTAGCATAGACGGCTGCACACAGGCAGGCGACTGCGGCTCCCAGAGAACCCGAGATGAAGAGAACGAACGGAAAGAAGGTCGATGGGGTGCCTCGAACGAATGTGCTTAGCCAGAGGGACATGACAAGGATGATCATCGCCACGATAGATCCGATTATGTGACGAGATGGGGATGACCGCTGCATAATGTGAGCGCCTAATATCACCGTTTAATGAGTTCAACCGACCTGTTTCGAAGTTGCTGTGCAGTACAACTGGAAGACAAGCTTGGATAGCGTGTAGACGGTAGCAAAGTATGAACCAAATGTCAGAGCAAATGGAGAGCCGGCCAGTCGTGATAAGATAAACGAGGATCCGTTCGCCACGACTAGATAGTACGAGTCGTGAGCTCTAATTTCGAGACCAACAATTTGGGGACAAGCATGTTACCATTCCAAGGTAGTAAGATGGCACAACCAAGAAGGAAATACGTCCACTTCGCTCGAGCTTCGGCCGTAATGTACGCGCATGTCGAGCTACCAAAGACTCCAGCACCGCTGGTTTCGGGACGGTGGGGCCGTTCCTCTGAGGGCGTGATCGCAAAACTTGAATCCGAGGCAGAAAATTCCATGCCAGTGGGAAAAGGAGTAGACTGCTGATAAATCGAGGAGTACGGTGGAAGAGTCTGGCGGAGGAGATGGACACCACACTCCGGCTGGTATGCGGTCGAACAACAACACAAATCGGTTCGATTGATGCGGCGGCGGCCGTACATATACTTATCAATCATCGTAATGATAGCAAGCTTCCAGGATTCATTTGGGTTAGCTTGAACCTTGTTCTATATGAACATCGTATGGTGTCATCAATTTATATGAAAACGGATATCATCGCTCACTGTGTGCGAATCGTTGATAGCAGAAATACAGTTTCCTCTTGATGTACATATAATTGAACAACTGATACTCTTCGAAAAGAGAGGTGTGGATGGGCAAGACGGTTGAATGCCTGTCGACCCGTTACAGTGCGGCTCTATACTACTTACAAATGATTTCTGCACTGTGGTTGGTTAGTAGCACGGGTCCACAAATCCGTGTTCGGGCTGGAAAAAAACCGTGTTCTTTTAAGAAATCGGATTAATGGGCATGTGGAGAGAATGCTCTGTGATCGAGTAAAGCATATGTAATTCATTATGAAGTTTCTTCATTACAGAAGCAAACAAATGGAAACGAAGAACAAACAGGCGGACCCCAAAAAATCAGCGATCGTGCCTTATTAGACTAGCTCTTCGCCGACTCTCTTCACATCAGAATCGAAATCGACCTCCATCCAGAACGACACATGTCAACAGCCCGTCCTCATCGTCCATCGCACCCTCGACACCTTCTAGTCCAGCCAACCGACACGACGTGATCGTGCCAGTGTCCTTTTTTATGTCAACAGAACGTCGCACAAAGCAAGAGTGCAACATTCACTTCCCCCACGCGGAGCACCTACGGAGACACCGACGGAACATGTGCGCGATGAGGACGAGAGCGAATATATTTCACGCTAACCCATCGACGACGTGTTCCCGAGCTTGCATTGCTCGCTGTGCGCTCGTGCGCGTTGAAGAGACAAGGCCGAACGAGAAAATTAGAAGGAGATGGCGCATTTACTCGTCACGTTGATAAGAACCAATAGGAACGGGAGCGTGTCGATACCTACATCCGGGATGAAGACTACGACAGAATCACCGCGAAAAAAAGGCTTTTTTCGTGGGCTGTCGTCAAGTTGTAAGAAGAAGGGAGCAAAGGAGGGAGGATGGAAACCTGGGATGGACATTAGACCGCTGCCTCTCGGATCTAGACGCCGCCATCGTCAATTGGGCTGTGGAACGATAGCCTTGCCTGGTCCTGGTTCGGCCCACAACCGCGAGAGCGAGGGCGATGTCGACGCCCCCTTGGTCGCGATAGATTTACCGTTGGACAAAGAGGTCCATGTCTCGATGATTCCGCGGGGTACGTGCACGAGGCGGCGGCCAATGCATTGCGCAATGGAAGCATGCGGCATGGACGTGCAGATACGAGAGGATGGACTGCAGACCCGAGGGGCGAAACAGTTTCGGAGGCGAGGGCTTTGCTTGCAGACACTAGTAATATCCTGTGTCTCCGTGGTCTTTGATGCCAGTGCCGGTCGTTCACTAGTAAGGCTTCAACTCCTCGGCGATCGGGCCAAACTCGGTACGCTAGTTATGTGCAGAGCTTGTTCTCCATGTAGACACGGTCTGACATGTACTGCCAGGACACCACACCTTACGTACCCAATCTCCCATCAATTTGCACAACCTCTTCGCTTGCCCCTGCATCTTCCGCATCGAGCTGTCTTATTCTAGTCTGTGATCCAACAGTGAGATAAGCATCTTCAGTCAGCCGGAGTCGTAGGAACGAACGTCCACGCCCACCTCGAGTGCAAACAAGTGAGAGTCGTAGGACGCAGGCGCGAGCGTGCGGACGCTCTCTGCGAGCTGGTATAGGTAGTCCTTGACGTCCCGACGAGCTCGTGATCCGGGAGACGAAGAGGTCTCGGAAGCAGGACATACCTTGTTCTTGCCAGAGGGTCCAACAGAGCGCCAGATGCGCGCAGCTAAGGCGTCGAGGAGCTCAGAGCCGACTGATTGGACGGTGGTTATTAGAGAGTCCTTGAAAAAGGAGATCGGTCATACCAAAGGAAGGGTTGTCGGGTCGTCCGACGTAGCACTGCAGACGAAGAAAGTAAAACATCACACGCCGACGGAGGCGAGTGCTATACGCACGTATGTCTGACGTGAAAGAGGTTGGTCTGGTGAACGTAAGAGCAACGGGAAAGCGGACGTACGTCGTGGATAATGACTCTCTCCATGCCATCTTCTATGGCATATACATCCAGTGTTTCCATTGTGTATCCATCCTACGATCACCAAACCAGCACGATCAGTTCCTCCGAGCGAGAGGTAAGCCTATACCGTAGTCGAAACACGCACCTTTTCCCGGTAATCTGCGACACGAAGGCATCATTTTGTTGTCGTACATTCACATTCCCAAAGACCACGGCCGGGAGGTCGCAGTTTCCAGTTTCTGGAGACTCACCCAAGTAATCACGTACCTCGGCGACATACGCCGGGTCTATGGTATATGCTACTCCTGATCGTCCAGGATGAATTAATCACTACATCTCAAACAAAGGTGGAAGTACTCGCCCCATACGACATCTTCGTCTGGAAACGCATCCTAATCGCTGCTCGAAACAGCGCGAATAAAAAGGGGATCTCGAGACCCACAGATGCGGAAAATCTATCCCAGTCTTCTTTATGAATGAGGGTCACCACGCGTCCAGGGTTCTAGCGTGCCAAAAGACGCGAGCGGAGACAATCCGTGTTAGCCTCGATTTTCAATGCGTCGCGGGAGGGAGGAGAAGCCTACGCTCACCTCTGGCGTGCCTCGATGGTCATGTGACATTTGTGCAAACCGTCTGACGTAGCCTTTCAGGAAACCAGAAACTGGAGAGACATTAGTGGGCATATTAGGTGCTAGACAGATGTGGGGCATACCTTGGGATATAACATGCGGAGGAGGCTGTTGACCACAGCCCAGTGGGTCAGTCGCAAGGTTCTCAAGTTTATGACACACCTTGAAAATGAGAGATCCATATCCAAACACAATGAACGGAGGGGTAACCATCGTCGAAGTAAAAATTCAAAGTCCTGACAAGCAGACCTTGCATCCAGTGCTGGCTTACTGATTGCTGTACGCTTTGAAACCATCGATGATCGATACGTTACCGGCTGCAATGACGTGCTCATCAGACCGATTCACGTGACTCAGTGGAAGAATATATAGTCGTCTTCACCAGCAATGACCCAAGTACAAAGATATCGTACATTACTCGGACGAATCTATGTCGGCCCCGATACCTCACTTGAAGTTGTATTTGACTTTTGCCCTCCACTCGACAAACGCCGGCCACAACCAGTACAAAAGGTGGCCTAGCCTGAAGTACGACGGGGTGAAAACGACCTTTTCGCCTGCGTCGATCGCACGTATGCATCGGTCCGCCACGAACTCGCGTTTCATGCCGTGTTTGTTTGGGTTAACTTCGTGGACCTTGGGGCTGGAAACGCCGGGAGGATTGTCGACGGCAGAAGCGCGAAAAGAGCCTTCGATGGTCGCCGGGAGGAAGAACGTAAACTGGATCGAGGGGTGTTCGATAGCTAACGCCTGGTACAACAGTAGCGAGGCGGATTTTGTCGCGGCGTAGAGCGAGCGAGTTGGGGCGGGAATCACTGCTGCCAAACTTGAGAAAAGCAGTATCGACGGCGACGACGAGGTATACGAGAGCAACGGAATCTGCGAGGTGTTGCATCAAAGCCCTTCTCGGTACCATGCACGAGGTCTTACGAATGTAATCGCAGCGACATAAGGACCGATGAAGTTGCCATTCGTTGCGGCTGTGGCTGCGTTGACAGCATGCTGGAGACCCTCGGGGCTGGCTTGAGAGCCGATGATATCTGGTGCCGTCATGTCTACTCCAGCGACAGACATGAGGGGCTGGAGAGCGGAAACCCCGGCGACGAGGACGATTGTGTCGAGTCCATGCCATGCTACACGCGCCCATAAACAGTTGGGCACCGTATGCGACACATTAGACCACTCACCTTTGTGCAGTGTTTCGCGCAGACGTGCCATGTCTTTTACGTCCCCGGAGTCCGCTCTAACCCCCAGCACGCGATCCTGAAACCCTCCACGTTCAGAGAGCTCCTCGCATTCCTGCACAACCTCCTCGAGCTTGGGTTGTCGCCTACCTACGACGCACACAAAGGCACCGCGCGCAGCGTACTTGTGAGCCAACGTTTGTCCCACACCGCTTGTCGCGCCGAGAATCAGCACGCGCTCGCGCCCGGGGGGTATTTTGGACGACCTTTGCGAGCGGCGGGATTGAAGGAGGTAGAAGGTCACAAGGCCGACTACGAGGGCGCCAACTGCGGTGGATAGCGGCGAGTTTTGAAGGACTCTGTTTAGAGTTTTGGGGAACATCATGGGTGTCTCTCAAGCGGTCGTGCTGCGGTCAATGTGGATTCGTTCGCCCAGCTCCCACCTCCGCGCTTCGGGCTGAGCAGTCTAAAGATACAACAAGAGCCTAGTTACATAACCGAGGCTTCTTCCTTCGCTTCCGCTGGGCTCCACAAGGCTCGTCTACATAAAATCTTTTTACGGCGTGCAGAACCATTTTAAAGGTGACTATATATGTACCATACTCACATCGAGACACAGGGGCAGTGAACATCGACACTGGTACGGAAGTGCAAGTCTACTGCACTTTCGTGGACTCTTCCATACTTGTTTGCCAGACCAGGTATAGTACGGTTTATTATAAAGGTATGGTGGTGCAGCCCGTGCAGGTCGTCAGGATGCCAAGAAGAGTGGAGATTGACCTTTCGTAACTTGTGGTGACGACGCGTTTATGCGCCATCCCTGTGGTGTTCCAACACAAAATTGGATGGCGAATTGCCGATGGGTCAACGGCATCGCAGTGGAATGCACCCACAAAAGCTCGCTGCGGTTTACCATCTCTGCGCAGGCCGCTGAGACTCGCCCACTTGCATCTCGACACAGTCCTGCTCGTGTCCTGCAGAGCCCTGGATCAGCATGCTGTTTTTCGCAACAGCGTTCTCCTCCGCTCTTTTCCTTCTGACATTGACTAGTTTTTTGTCCTTGCAATCGTTAGCAGCCGATGCGCAGCAATGGAGATCACGCTCGATTTACCAGGTACGTGTCCTCTTCACCTGGCAATCGATGCTTGACGGCGCTGTTAGGTGTTGACGGATAGGTTTGCTCTCCAAGACATGTCCGATGATGTTGCGCACAATGTCCCTTGCGATACTTCTGCCCTTCAGTACTGTGGTGGCACTTGGAGAGGTATCATTGATCATCTAGATTACATTCAAGACATGGGTTTTGATGCTATCTGGATCTCTCCTCCGTTTTACAACATCGAAGGCCTGACTCCGATGGGCGAGGCTTATCATGGGTGCGTCGTCGGCATTCGTCCCTCAATCTCGATGTCGACAGGTCTCCCCAGCTATTGGCCCCAGAATCTGACCTCTCTCAATCCGCATTTCGGAACGACAATGGACCTAAAGAACCTCAGCGACTCCCTTCACGCACGTGGAATGTACCTCATGCTCGATATCGTTATCAATCACATGGTGTCTCCTCGCCTCTTCAATACTTCTGCTGTGGAACTTGCGATGACTAACTCGACCACGCCCGTCACAAACACCACCGGCACCCAACCTTTTGCTGACCTCTCGGAATTCCATCCAGTTTGCTGGATCACGGATTACAGCAACCAAACTGAGGTAGAGCAGTGTTGGCTTGGGAACAAGAACATGCCGTGGGCAGACGTGGATACAGAGAACACGGATGTCATTAGAACCCTCAACAACTGGGTCACGGAGGTGGTTACAGACTTTGGGGTGGACGGACTGAGGTTGAGTACGGTCAAGTACGTTCCAAAGAATTTTTGGGACAGTTTCACGACTCAGGCTGCCATTTTCACTATTGGAGAAGTATGAAATACGCGGAGCAAAGTAATCCAGCTGACATTTTGGATATGTAGGTATATTCAGTGGACGTCAATTATACCTGTCCCTATACCAGTGAGTCAAAGGTTTTGTAGTTGATAGAGAACGTTCCACCGACGTTATAAAGGTGTCATGGATGCCGTGTTGGACTACCCAACTTGGTTCGAACTCGTTCCCGCATTTTCGTCGCCGGAAGGCGACTTCAACGCGTTGAAAGGCATCGTTCAACAATCACAGGGCGAATACACCAGTGGAACCTTTATGACAGGATCATTCCTGGAGAACCATGATCAACCCCGTTTTGGTTCTCAGACTAGCGATCCCGCGGTGCGAGCACCTGTAACCATAACCCAAGATGTCAACTAAAATGATGCATGTAGCTTTGGGCAAACGCTATCATATGGCCATTTATTCACGACGGCATTCCCATCCTTTATTATGGCAAGTCACGGCCTCTTTCAGGCGAGGTATTTCCTATTCACGGGTAATTAGGACAGGAACAAGGGCTTTCTGGAAGTCAACCTCCGAGCAGTCATGAAGCGTACGTTTTCGGATGTACTCTCTCGTGGCGGTGCTCATTTCAATCATAGACTCTGGCGTACTCGATATGACCCCGAGCACCCTCTCTATACGTTGGTTGCAGCGCTCAATCAAGCTCGCAAGGCAGCCATCTCTTCGGAAAAGTTTTTCTTGACGACACCAGTCAGTTCATCTCCCCTTTCATGTTCCATCGGGGAGGACGACTGATTTAAATCGAATCAGATGCAGTTCCTGGATGCCAATTCACCGAACACGCTCGTGGTTTCAAAGCCACCCTTGCTTGCACTGCTGACTAATATCGGTAGCCAACAGACGGTACGATGGAACGTGACGCACGCTTTGTTCAAGGGCAGACAAAAGCTCGTTGATGTGCTGACCTGTCGAACATATTTTTCGAGGGAGGATGGGAGTGTGCTGATCCAATCGGACGAAGGGATGCCAAAGGTACGCTCAGGATGGCGATATGATGGAATCCCACTTTGACGAGTTGTTTGCGCAGGTACTCATGCCGGTGACGTCGCTTGAAGGTACAAACGTATGTCCTCAGAGCACGGACGTTGGAGGTGGCCGACATACTTTTGGCAACGTGCTATCGTGGACGATCATCTTTTCGATGATGGCTGTTTTGGCAGTGAACCACTTTGCTTGAGATGCCGATCTGCCCGGTTGTAGTCATCTCGCCCATCCGTGCTCCTTGCAGGCTCCTAGACCTGTTTCACGTTCCTTTGTCTCACGAATCTGACTACATTACTACGCTGTTGATTAATCCACATCGACACGCTCTTAGATTGCTAGATAGCTTTGTTTTATGCATGTTTTGAAAGACTATTTCGGTTACCGGCGCTGTCTTTGTTGATCATATTCCGGCATATTTGACTTAGTAACCGAGTTACTAATGCACCGTCCGATTACTTGAGCGTCACAGCACCTTGGAAACTCCCCCATACTCAAACCACCATGGAGGCCTTCAGATCCCCTCAGGACATTTATGCAAGACACATATCCTCCTCTCGCGGCTACCCCGTCTTGACTCCCGAAGAGCCCCACTTCTTATCTTATCAAGAAGAAGGACTCAGGATTGGTGACGTTGGCGTCGTCGTACCCAAAGATGGCCACTTTTTCGTCTTTTTCAACATTTGTCTCTCAGAAGACCAACAGTCCCGGTCCTCTGGCGTTCCTGAGGGTTTCAGCCCCATCCCATTGAATGAGGCGGACATCAGGACCGTTCACAACGTAGAGACCCCCGGTCGGATCATAAAGAGCTCCTCTGTGGCGAGGGTGGGCAAAGACGAGTCTCCTATCGCTGGGGACGTGCTACCAATGTGTGTTTTTCCTCCATCCTTTAAGCTACGCGATCTCACTGACGCCACACAGAGACAGCCTGTCGAGCAAGGCTGTGTACGACTTCGAGTTGTCTCCGACCGAGGGCGCACTCCTTATTCTCCCCGAGGGGGCGGACAGTCACGACGTTCGAGACCCCCGTCCCTTTTTCGAGCAGGCGTCTCGCCACGCTACGACGTGGCACCGTTTCGCGGAGAAGAAATTACCTCAGATCGTCGGCCACGACAGCCTCTACGTCGTCACTGGTTTCCACAAGGCCCGGTCGTGGAGCATCGGCGCGTACGAAAACGCGGAAGGTTCCGCCAGGTTGACCGTCGAGGCGGGCGAGGGCGCGAGCGTGGCGTCGCGCTGTAAATGGGATGTGCAGTTCATGGACATGAATGTCGGTCCTAATGTCGATTCTTCGATCGCGAACCAGACCGTGTTTGTGCGCGGGTTCAAGATCGCGCTGAGGAGCGACGTGCAGGGCGTCCCGCAGAGTTGGGTCAGTTACCAGCAGAGGCATCGGTCCAACGACTCGTGGTTGGCCAACACCTTGAAGGGCATATCGAGGACGATTGGCCTGTCGAGCGACGACGCGGAGGAAGGCGCAGGGTATGCGCGCATCGAGATTTCAAGTATACCGCAATTCTTGCCGGTAAGCACTCAGTCGATCGGGGTGATGTCGTAGGTCTGAAAAGCGTTTTAGGTCTACCATCCTTCGGACGTCGTTAATCGCTATTTACTCCAAAATGTATTTTCTCGCAGGACCGTTTTTAGCACGCTGCGAAAATGACACTTTCTTTGGACAGGAACCGTCTGCCGACGTGGCGATCACGCACGACAGCACCTGGGGTTCTCTTCTCAACAAGGTCAGTCGCGATTGTATGAGCATTCACTTTGCTAATCGTTGGTGACGTGCGTTCAGAACTTGCTCAAGCCCGAAGCATTGCTGCACGACGAGCTGTTGACGAAGGCGATGCGTGAAACATACAAGACGGTCTCACGAGGGGGTTTGTGTTCCACGTTGCCCGTAGCATGCCGGCACTAATGTCATTTAGGTGTGGCGTATCTGCAAAACAAGGAGTCTGTTTTTGGCTAGACAACCGAACTGACAAGTCTGATCTAATTGACAGTGGTTCCGACGCTTTCGCTGATGCGATCAAGGACGACTTTCCAGCAACCGAGGTCGCTAGCTGTACTCTGGTAGACGGTGTCTGCGATCCAGACGCAAAGGCAGAAAATAAAGTTGTGAATGCTGGGTCTCTCAGCGTCGTATCTGAGAGCAATTATCGTTGTATTGATGACACCGCTGCAAAGTCGATAGCTCCACAGAGGTATGTAACCAAAGATACATGTATCGAAATTATCTCTTGACGTACATTTTGCTGCTATGCAGTCAGTCTGCAGGTTTACATGGGTCGGTACTCTTGCAAAAAGCTCATTTACCTTTCCTCGTATTCATTTGGAAAACAGCTTTGCTTCGAAATTTGCGGCTTCTGGCGCCGAGGCTCCTACGACGCCAGGATCTAAGCGCCTCATCAAGATCATTGTCATATCTGATTACGTGAATTTCACGACCGTTTAACATGTCTATTGTTTCCTCACGACCATCTCTACATAGATTTGCGCCTTCTGTTACATATGCGACAAAGTCATCCATGATGCATTGAAGGCTTGTATGGATCTGCCCGTGTGCTTCGACGTGGAATATCGGCCCTTTACGCTGGTAAATCCGTCCGCTCTTCCTCGGGATCAAGTCGTGTGGCGCAACCTATATGTCATGAAAAAGTTTGGAAAGGAGCAAGCAGAGATTAAACTAATGGCGGTCAACGAGCTTTCGCAGAAGACGGGCTTGAAACTGTCAGTCCATCGAGCTCGTCGCCTTTTCCTTTTTAATGACGTCTTGACTGTAGTGCGGACGATAGCATCGTTTCCGTGACCACTCAGGTGCACCGATTGGCCGCCAAGGCATACAAGGACGGTGGGCAAGAGCTGCAGAGGAAATTCAACACATTCATCTTTGACGCGTGTCTCGCAAAAAAGGCGAATCTGGGCGACGAAGCCGTCCTGGTGGATGCTGCCGTGAGCACCGGTCTCGTGAACGAGGAGGAAGAGGTGCGTCTCGTCTACGCCCTTGTACTCGGACGCGAACTAGTCGCTAACGTTGCGACAGGCGACGGCGTTTTTGCGTTCCACGGAACATCAGGCTTGTGTGGAAAAGACGGTCGAAGCTGCGCGGGCCCAGGGCATCAATGGCGTGCCGTTCGTCATCATCGACGGCAAGTGGGCCGTGAACGGTCTTCAACCTGTCGAGTGTTTCATTCAGGTGAGCTAATTCAGTCGTTTCTCGAATCCGAAATGGCTCACCGACATTTTTTCCCCTAGATCTTCCGTAAGCTGGCGCTTTCACACACCCCGACTGTCATGGGGAAGACCGAAACGGAACGCGAAGAAGCACATGCGTGTCAATTGCCATCGTAGCTTCTTTTTTATTTTCTAGTATTTTCGAGGTGATGTGTGTTCTGGCCTTGCATCGTTGTTTAGATCTGGTATACGTGTTTCGATAGCTTTTTTGATCTTGTACACTAGTCTAATGCTTCAGTTTCTTTTGACTACAAGCTTCATGTGACTAGGTATATTTCCTCAATCTCTTACACTTGCTTGAAGTTGTTTGTTCTTGATTAGCAGATTCAAGTTGAACCACTCTCAAAGTCGTTTCATCGTTGCGAGTGACCATGACCATATCGCTGCTCAGGAGGGTCGTGTCTACCAGATACATATTCCTCTTGTCAGGACTCGTCTTCATCCTCTGGTCGCTGGCGATTACTCTTGCTCCCACGCCGTCCCTCCTGTCCGCCCTCCTTCAGATGGATCTGGAACCAAAAGTCACGACCGAAACACGTTTGACCGACGCCAAGAACATGGACTGGAGCGACGTGTTGAGTTTGGAAACGCGACCTCGTCCCAGCGATATCATCCGCGCGCACATCTACGTTGTCTCGCTCCCCGATCGACAAGACAGACGCGACCAAATGGAGCTCCTTAGGGCGATCCAGGGCCTGACGTGGACCATCATCGACGCCGTCCCCAGCAACGCCACGCTCGTCGACTGCATCCTCGACCAGGTAGCTCTCCAGCGCGTCGAGAGTAAAACGAGCCCGTCGTTTCGCTGGCCCGAGGAGATCGATGCGCTTTCTGTCTCGTCCGGGCCTTGGAAACCATCTGGCTCTGACGCATGGGCCGAAACGCCGCCCAGCAAGTCCGCATCTGGCCCCGTGAGGTTCTCGCGTCTGCTGTGTACCACCGAGGACGATTCGATGCCGACGTTTGCCAACGACACTCCAGAGTGGATGGTGCTCTCTCCTGCAAGGATCGCTTGTTGGCATTCGCACGTGCTGGCGATTCGGCGCTTCGTTCAAGGGCGAGATGCGCACGACCGCCGTTGGGACGACGTGGCCGTCATCCTGGAAGACGATATCGACATGGAAAAGGACGTTTCTGCGCGGCTGTCTCAGGTATGGACGTTCCTGCCTCCAGGGTGGGACATCGTCTTTCTAGGTACGTCATGATGGTTTGTGCGTACGTACAGACGTGACGTCGTCACCCTTGTGCCACCAAGGATACTGCTGGTCCGACGAATCCTACTACCCGCCGCTCACTGACTTTGTGGACACGAACCTGCATCCGTCGCGTCACCCGAAATGCACGCACGCATACGCGTTGTCGCTGTCTGGGGCGCAGAGGCTCTTGCAGCACCTGCGGTACCCGCCGTTTGCGTACTCGCGGGCGCTCGACCAGGCGTATGCGTGGCTCGTCCGGAGCGGTCGTCTGAGGGGTTACTCGGTCGTTCCCAGTCTCGTCGTGCAGAGGAAACGCGGAAGGAGCGACATTTTCCCTGGTTCTGGGAGCGAGTGGAGGCAAGGTTTGCGCAACGGCGTGTTTGGCTCTTGAATTTGTGCCGCATGCGATATCGCAAATGTGTAGAGGGTAATGTGTAAAGCTGAATATTCATGTACATTACATACATTCGACGACAGAGGTCTTAACAACATCAACACGCCGGCGATCCCTGCAGTCGGCGTATGACGCATGGGCATCTTGTGAAACGCTGTTCAAAGCGTTCCACCTTGAGACGCAGCGCTCGATATGCTTACCCTCGATACGAAGACAAGAAGTCTTATTCTTCCCCGTAGGTGAATGCGAGTGCGTTACGGCATGTACCAAGTCGGTGCTCGTTCCGTGGAGAGACGATTCTCGACATGGACCGAATATCATGACCAGCACCGCCAAAGAGGAATCGAAACCGTTCGAAATCAAGTAGAAACAACGTTTATTCAATCACTTTCCTTGTCGATACCGATCGTGATTCGAAAGATGAGATTCTGGTTTTGGAAAATGGAAGATGGAAAGTGGCAAGGCTAATGGTCTGGTCTCACGAGACGGGCGATGGCTCGTGAGTGGGACTAGGAGCGGATTCGAGGTGCCTATATCCGTGCCAACAATGAGCCAGTGGACGAGACGAGTCGCTTACTACTATTATCCCACTGAGCGAACAACTTTTTGTCTCGTCGAACGATGAAATATCTCTTGCCTGTACGCCTTTTTGAACAACACATTTCTTGCAGCATGACTGGGGAAGTATGGCAAACGGATACTCACGCTTCGAGGCAGCCTCTGGACAGATCGGCTTGGATCAGAGTCGGCAGTGCCCGGCAAAGGGGAGGACAAGGGCGGCCCAAACAAATCACTAGTATATAACTTGGGACGAACGGGCGTCGGGCGTCTCTGCATTTCGGCAACTCTGGTGGTCACAGTGCGCCACGCTGGATGACCGACTGGCGTGCCTTTTGGGCCAACTGACTCGGTTACGAGGGGCTGGTGGCAGCCTGTGAGGGTTCAAATGTTCATTCATGGGAGATGGAAAGACGGGCGTTAGGAGGAGATCTGACGCACTGATGGAGGTGGCGACGCTCTTCCCAGTTTGCCAATCTCCTCTGCGATCTTTTCGAGTAACCAATTCTGACGACGTCTTCCCGAACCTGATGTGAGTCTCCAACCATATTGCCCGCTATCGTGGCTCCGAGCAATGCAGTCGATCCGTTAACCAATGATGGATCATTCTGCAGATCACGTGAGCCCAAGTGGTGCTTTTGCAAACACGGTGACCGCACCACGTACGGCATCGCCCAAGTCGCGGCGGATGAACTTGCAAAAATGACTCCCGTTGGTGCACCTCGTGTGCATTCATTGCTGGCGTTTGTCGAAAAGACGGCGGGGGTGATCAAAGTGGCGTTTGACCCAAGCTGGCTTCTCTGAGCATATCCTGGATTGCGCTTCCATCTTCTCGTAGTTGGACTGAGCACCATTTTGTTGTGCACGCGAGGCGTTTGCCTGCCAGTGATAAATGTAGGGTCCGAATAAAGCAGAAACTTGAATCGCCACGACTAAAACATTGGGGCCAAACATTATGTTGGACGACTACGAGTCGTACCATTAGGGATAAACAAGTACAAGCTACACTCGGCCCGAATCGGACTAAGACAATTATGACGAGTAGCTGACTGAGCACATACTACGCGACCCCTAAGACAACACATTCAGTGGACAAAATAAATAGTACGACCAGTCGTCTCTGCCCCTACTTTCTCGCCTGAGCGCACTGCCCTCTTCTGCTTCACGCTGCGACTGCGATCTGACTCTGTAACAGACGAGACCCTTTATCATTCTTACCACTATCCATGTTGCCGGCGCCACTTCCAGCTCTGCCTAATCCTCCCGCAGCGCCAGCTGCACCACTCATTCCTATCCCCCCTTCTGTTATCTCGTCGGGCGCCATCCCTGCGCCGCGCCTTGACAAACTCGGCGAACACAACTGGTTCACATGGAAGATGTGTATCGGCACCATCCTCGCGCGGAAATCCGTATACGACGTGGCCACTGGCGTTCAGCCAAGACCCGACCTGCAAGTCGATCCCGCCGGCGCAGCTGAGTGGAACGAAAAGAATAACATTGCGGCCGCGCTAATCGCTAACGGAGTCAAATACTCACAGATCGTCTATCTTGTAGGTTGTAAGACCGCAGCTGACATGTGGGAGGCCCTCCGTGCCGCTCACGAACTGCGCGGCGAACAGACGATTGTGATGACTAAAAAGGCGCTTTATTGCGCAGAGGCTTCGGAGAGCGATGACATACCCGCTCACCTAAATAAGATGTGCGAAATGCACGGACGTCTTAGCCTCGCCGGCCATGCCATAAGTGACTCAGACTTCAAGGCCATCCTTGTCGGGTCACTACCCAACTCATGGGAGTCATACACCGTGTCGTGCCTTGGCTACCACGGAGCGAGCCAGGGGAACCAGATTGCCCAATCGATGCGCATCATAGACCTTGTTGCGCTGCTTACCGACGAGTACAAGAGACGAAAGGAGAAAGACGGTGGGCCATCTGCTTATGTGGCTGGCTCGTTGCAGACGAAGAAGAAGAGTTGCATCATATGTGGACGGAACAACCATTTCACCAACCAATGCCGCCACAAGGGGAAACCTAAGTGCGGTATCTGCAAAAGGTTCGGACACAAGTATGCCAAATGCTGGAGGAACCGCCTTAACAAAGGAAAAGGGATGAGTTATGAAAGATTGAGATAAAGGATCTGTGCCGCAAAGAGAAGGGAAAAGGTAAAGAGTGGGCCAATGTCGCGAAAGACGAGTCTGACAGTGACACAGAGCAGATTCAAAGCTTCATAGCCAATGTAAATTTAGATAATGATGCAACAATGTCAGAGGCCTCCTAGGCTGAATTTTCTGCTTATTCGTGGATAGCTGACTCTGGCGTGACGATGCACACTTGCGCCCAACGGGACGCCTTCGAAACTTGTACTTCGTTCCCCGAGCGAACTGTCCACGGGCTCGGTAATGCGCTCGTTGCCGCAATCGGAGAAGGCACAATTATCCTACAGACACATCTTGGCGATCGCACGACGCGCTTCCGTCCTAATAACACCTTACATGTGCCACACGCCCGCGAAAACGTACTGTCGCTCGGACGTATTGATCATGTAGGTGGTCACTATACTTGTCGTAAGGGCCGCATCTGCATATACAACTCACATGACACAGAGATCACATTGGCAAGATTGCATAAGCGCTTATACTTCCTCGATGTACAAACTGAGGTGCATCGGGCCAACTTTGTCGCAATCAAACTCAAGCGCTCGTGGACCTGGGCAGAATGGCATCGCTGTCTGGGCATAAGTACATCAGGCCTAAAGAATTTATATTGTAAAAACATCGTCGACGGATTTACGCTACTGCGAGTGCGAAGCCTGCAGCAAAGCAAAAATGACAAAAACACCCTTACCTAACATTGCACCGCGCCGACCCCCGGGATCGCGACCCAGGCGAGCTCACCCACACAGACATCTGGGGACCACATCGAGTCCCATCACTCCATGGACACAAATATTATATTTCTTTTATTGACGACGCAACAAGGCACGTTACTATCAGGGCAGTATTGCTGCAGCCCCCGTCTTCGGTCGACTTGGTTCGCTGAGCATCTCCTGGACCTGTGCCTCCAACTCTTCAGGGGACGACGACTTTGCCGTATTGGCTTTGCGCCCTTTCGCAGCCTGCGCGAGCCGTTCATTTTCCTCGCCCGGCAGGATAGGTTGCCCAGCGGCGAGGGCTGCAGATTTGTACGCCTTCCACGGGTCACCGCCCGCGAGGTCCATGAGTTCCTTGGCGATGGTCGTCGACCACTTGTTGGACATGTCCATCGTTGACGTAGTACCGTCCTCTAGTAACGATTAGCACGCGAACATGACGGAGAGAGAGAGAGAGTAAGAAGACTCACCAAACTCGAGCGTTGCTTGGGGTGCCCACGTCTCTTCGCGCGTCTTGGGGACCTTGCGAACGGAAATGTCGAGAAGGGGATTGGCCCAGCGTATTCGGGGTAGTTCTTCCTTGACGAAATGTCTATGTGGAAAGAGTGAGTTCCCTCGAGACACGCACAGCGACATGGTCACGAAAAGGGCTTACCGTGCACCCATGTGGTCGTTTTTTGCGGCGTACGTTAAACTGATGTGCCGGAGCCCGTTAAGAGCCAGTCGTGGACCCCCATTGAGGTGTTCGAGGATGCGAGAGAGGTGGGATGGGGGTGGGACAAATTTTCCGCGTCGGCGTGGCATTGTCAATTGTGCGTCGAAGCGGAATGACCGGAGGGTTGTTTGGTTTTGTTGAGTTCAAAAGGTGTCGAGTTCCTCTTGTGATAACCACTTTGATCCCGGAAAATTCATAAATATCTCATTCCATAAACCTTGCATTTAAGCAGCAGCAGAAATCATAATAGAAACAGAACAATCTCAGTAGATATCTGTCCGTACCAATCAATACATACTACTGCACGCTCGGACACGCCTCCCCAGTGCTCGACGTGCTCGTCACACCACGAGCCGACGGAAAGGCAGATCATCCAGGGCCATGGATCGACAAGAACAAGAACAAAACCACATGCGAGTGACTCTCACTCGTCCGAATCCAACGAGGAAACAATGGATCTCGCCTTGGAAGGATGCACGTGTG
>JBBPSN010000230.1:0-19702 GCA_038093615.1 Austroboletus olivaceoglutinosus | reverse complement strand
CGATCCGTGCCCTTCACCTTCCCCACCCACCACCCAAAAGGTGACGCGGGTGCAACAGCGCGTCCGCCATCTCAATGGTAATGAGGAGAAGGAGGAGGAGAGTGGGTGAAACGCGACGGCTGCAGGCCGCCTCAACATGCATCCTCTCCTTGCTGCTCACCTCCCCACCCACCACCACAATGACGACGACACCGAGGGCCGGGCAGTGCAACGGCGCCCTGCCACCCACCGCCTCGACAACGACGATGGTGTGGGCAACATGACAGTGCGCCTGGCACCGCAACGATGACGACGACGAAGACGAGGGTCCTGGATGGGTGCGGCGCCAGGTGACAGCAATGACGCCTCAACGACAACGCCGTACGTCCGCACACGCGCACGGACGTGCCCACAGACGGCCATGATCATAATCGTTTGCTTGATTTTTCCCATCCCCTCGTCATGTCATGTATTCCATTCACTTTATCTTTGAATACATTATTTTTGGCCTATACACCACCCTTGTATCCCTCCGAGTCCACCCCCAAGGATTGGTCGACCAATCGACCCTTTGGAATGGCGGTGATGCAAGCTAGATGGACAGTAATGAAAAAGAAAAGTATGACCTGATCCTGGCTCGAACAGGAGACCTTCTGTGTGTTAGACAGATGCGATAACCAACTACGCCATCAGACCAGCTCTTTCCCAGACCAAGAAATAGATCAAAATGAGTAAAATAAACTCATTAAAAATCATTACCTCATCCTACGTGTATCTTGACACAGAAACAAACTTTACGTCTCCCCGATCCGCTTGATCACTTTCCCCTTTACGACGATCCTTTGATTCCTCTCCCAAAATTCTCGTAAATGTTCTGCCAGCTCCACGGGGTCGTCCTGTGCCGTCGTCGTCAGTCGACAGCCACCACGTACGAGCGTGCCCCAGACCACACCAAAAGAGATCTACGCTCACCTCGTGCACGAGATGCCCTACGAACGCACCACCCCCGCCGGACATCACCTTGAGCTGAAACTTGCCTTGCATGTGCCCGATCTCCAGCGGGGTATCGAGGCGTTCGCGGCCGGCGAGTATCAGGAGCCTCCCAGTGCGAACAGACAAAAATAAAGATGACAAGGACTCGAACCATGCTGCAGAGTGCATCAGCTCGATTCAGATAACGCAGACGGGAATCACATACACTGCCAATAGGATGCCGTCGACTTGAGAGGAGTACGCCATCGAAAGGCAAAACTCTTATTCGCTTGCGTGGCAGGAGAAAGAGTGGATCCTTGCGGGATAAGAATAGACGGCACAGATATTCGAGCCGAGGTGGTATTGTTGATCGCGCGGGTCGTCAGGCTAGCTCGGGTGCGTTTAACGGCACGTATAGGGGTTGTATTTTCGAGTATACTCACTGCCATTGGATAGCTTCTTCTTCGCTATGAAAACCCTCCGGGCGTGTTTCCAAGAGTGCATGCATGTGTGGGAGCGCATCGATCGCGGTGCCTGTCATGGTATTGACTAATCAGACATGTAAAATGCAGCACAAATAATCCACATACCCTCCACGACGTCGAGGACTGCAACTCCGGACACAACATATTTGAGCTCTTGTAGTTTGGGACAAGCATGAACGACAACAGAGCCGCCCATACTATGTCCCACGAGCTGTGGAAAACAAAGTCGTGTGAACACATCTGGAAAGAGGTAGATGTTCAGAACTAGATCACCATAAGCACGGGCGCAGTGTTCACGTCTTTGAAAATTGTCTGTATGAGCGCAACGAAATCATCCACCAGAACGTCCATGGACAGATTTTCGTCTGTTTGGCCTTCTGTCGGGACGGTCTTCCCTGTAGAATAAACGGATTCAGCTTAAAAACGAACGAGGCGAAACAAACGCTCACCGTGCCTCCGCGCATCAAACGCCAACACACCCACATCTTTCCCAACTAACTCATCTAGTTCCTTGGCAAGACATGCAAAGCTCAGCGCCGAATACCCAGCACCATGATGTAGGATCATGACATCACCTCCATGCAAAGGGGTGTGATACGCACGAACGACCAGTCCACGCGTCGGAAGTTCTACCTGAAGTGCCTGGGCAAAATATTGCCCGTACGCGTCTGGACGGATTGGTGCGTACTCCGGATTGGGGGCTCTCGTCGCACGCGTCGCAGGTACGCTTTGCTCGGAGAAATGTTAAGCCAGGATACAGCCGGATGGTCGCGCGCAGGGGCTTACGAGCGTGGCGGTCCCATCCTAGCACTGCTCGGAGTTGACGTTGAGAGTGCGCCTAGCGAATCTGCGATTTCATCGGCCTCATCGTAGTCCTCCTCTTCGTCTGATGGTGGAAGCTCTGGTAACTTGGCTATCCGCGCACTGATAGCAGAACGATACAGCGAAGACATGGACGTCGGTGTAGCGTACTACAGCAACTACGGTAAAACAGTGAAGGACATTCCTTGGTGAGTTCCTAAACGGGAAGTCGACCCCCCTCGGCTTTGTCAGCCCGCCTGCGAATGACAAGTGATTCCTGCAGTGGTTCCATATGGCCAAGTCGCCAAGGCTCATAGCATCGGTGTTAGGTTGGCTCGACCTCAATCTCAGAACCAGCTGTGTCTGCCATTCCAATTTCAACGGTATTGCTCCGAGGGGCCGACGCGATGCATAAAGTCAACCAACTCAGGTGAGTCAGGTCCCCCACTTTTGTCACCGGAGCTACCTATTGCCGCACGAGCATTGCCCGCGCAGTTGGTTCCTGTCGGTTGGAAAGAGGATATCTAATGGAGTGACCGATGAATATAGGGAATTCATGCACAAGTAAGTGCGATAGTCGTGAACAAAGTGCCATGTAGCTATAGACGTCTTATTTGCTATGGTTACAGACCGCAGTGACAATGTGCAAACTCTCACACGGATGGGCTAGAAAACGAATTGAGTGCTCATTGCTCAACGTTTGATTCGGACAGGGTGGCAGATGTGTTTCAGGTCGACTTGTCATCCTCCAGTCTACCCTTGAACGTCCAATGATGAACTAGTATTCGACAATGGGGATCACGGCCTTGATCCTTTCCGCGCTTGTGTCCATTGTCAATCATCCATCCTTGATTTCAAAGCTATGACACCTGCGTAGTAAGCCATTATGCAAGCTAGCCCGCCTCGGGCGATCGGCGCCCACCGAGCGTAATTTTGTTTAGTAGTCCCATCACGGTTTTCTTTTTGGAGCTGTCGCCGCATCGTGGAACGCGGTGATTGCGGCATTTTATATTCCACCTTGGAGCCGACGTGAAGTGCAGCCGGCTAATACTTAAGTGCGAAACAGCAACTAGTACAAAATCAAACTGCATACCAGCGGCAGACGGTGGTGACCTGCTGAAATGTTGACAAGTGTAGTAATCTAATCCATAGTCTACAGCAAGCCGGCTGTACATATTTGGTCGGCCTATCTTGTTTAGTACCCGTTCCTCCCCAAATCTCCGAGAGATATGGGCTGTGAGTACCAACTCTGCACAGTAATCTGTCCCGGGTCTTAATGCTTATCCGAGGTCATGAGTCACAGACTGCACATACGGCGTGGTACTTTCGAGCTGATTGCCGCTGTCGCCCGTCCGACGGGTTACTTCAAAAGTCTACCATGCAGTTCAACTCGGCTGGCCCATAGCTATAGGCGATGATTCCGCAGCACAAGACACCATGAAGGCAGTTGTAATTTACACTGTCTACATAACCTATTGCCATGCATGCATTGGCACTTGCGGTTTCGGCCTTGAGGCGGGGTACTAGCCCATCAAGCAGGAACAGGGCAGTTCCCTGCGGTACTGCCTCACTACGGAAATCACAATTAGAAAACCTCCCGGTTTTAATCAAGTAATCCATTCCTGTGTGAGCAACAGCGCAGGATACAAAAAGGAGAGGAAGAAATATCGGGGCACTAAAATTTGCCCGTTTTCTCTCCTTCACCGACAACGCCGACTACCATGACTCTCGAAAGTCACGTTGACGTCTTGATCATCGGAGCTGGCCCTGCCGGCGTCTCGTGTGCCAATGCACTCGCAATGGCTGGCGTAAACGTCAGGATCATAGATAAACGGTGCGGAGCATGTTCAACGTAAATATCAAATCACTTGACTAGTCCCTCTAGCTCTAAAAAGGTCACGACTGGCCATGCGGATGGAATCCAAACGAGGACAATCGAAGTTTTTCAGGTATGGCCGTTTGCCACTGCATCTTTTCATCACATTTTACAATGTGTGACAGAGTTATGGACTCGCCGAGCGCTTGATTCGAGAGTCGAATCAGCTGAATACCTTCGTACGTGTTGGTTCCTTTAGTCACTAGTATCTTAACCAAATCTTTATTGTCCTCAAGACCTTCTACAATCCTGGCCCCAATGGAGGTATCGAGGTATGAGTTTTTGTCCTCGGCTTGGACTCTCCCCGATTGATTATGTTCTTTAGTGCACAGGACGTGTCTTCAATGTCCCTCCGCCAAGTGCACGCTTTCCTTTCCAGGTGCGGCCTCGTTACCAATCTCTCCCCCTTGTGTGAATTCATTGATTGGTATCTAGGTTACAATTCACCAGGGAGTAATAGAATCTATCTTCCTTGACTCTATGAAGGAACACGGAGTAGAAGTCGAACGATCAAGGCAACCATGTGCTATGGAGATTTCGGAAGATATCGGCGAACTGTCTAACCCTTCGTCGTACCCTGTGAAGGTGGGGGCTAACCGGACCGGACCCTTTAGTTGTTAAACAGTCGTTTCACTACAGGTTACATTGGCCCACTTGGATACGAATGGCGAGCAGATCGACTCCGAAGTTGTCCATGCCAAATATGTTGTCGGGGCGGATGGTGAGTCGTGTCCCTCCTGTATGCGAGTCTATCAGTGACTTTCTGTAGGGGCGAATTCGTGGGTCCGAAAGACACTAGAAATCGGGATGGATGGCGAACCAACCGGTAATGCGGCTTGGCTTTTCTGGTGCATAACTAATTAAATCGGACAGACTTCGTATGGGGTGTCCTCGACATGATAACAGAGACGGACTTCCCGGATATTCGTAACCTCTCCGTTATTCATTCAACAAGCGGCACCTGCTTGTACATTCCACGTGAACGCGACTTGGCCCGCTTCTACCTACAATTGTCGGACACGGACCTCGTGGATCCATCGACCGGAAAAGTTGAAACGAGCAGGATCACTCCTGAGATGCTGCTTTCTGTGAGAACATTCAGAAAGAAAGCGAGTTCTATTGTGTGATTGACAAGCGTATTTAGCTCGCGAGGAACATATTCCGTCCATATAAGCTGCCCGACCCGAAAGAAATCGATTGGTGGACAGTTTACAGCAGTATGTTTTTTCCTACCTTTTTTCCCTCCTACAATTGTTTTAACGCGAGAACTACTCGCTAGTCAGGCAGCGCGTAGCATCAAGTTACTCCTTCAAGGAGCGCGTTCTCATTGTCGGTGACGCATGCCATACTCACTCCGCGAAAGCTGGTGGGAATGCTTTCTCTTCCGTGTCGATTTCCGGAAAATTAATTTCCGTGGTTTAGGTCAGGGTATGAATGCCGGCATAAACGATAGTCACAACCTCGGTGAGTATCTTCGCTGGCACGTCATCTGATACAATAAATTGACAATTATGCAGCATGGAAGCTTGCACAGGTGCTCAGAGGATGGTCCAACTTATCACTCTTGAAGACTGTAAGTGTTACAAGGTGTTACTTTCTCTTACTCAACACGTCCCTCTTAGTACGAAGATGAGCGCAGAAAGTTTGCACAAGAATTGATCAACTTTGATAAGAACCTTGCATCTCGGATGTCTAGGAAGCCGAAGTCAGAGAAGAACGAACACAACACGAACAACCAAGGGTTCTTGCGGTTAGTGCATTGTCATCTGTGAATCTTATTGTTTCTCTCGTTGACTCGCCTATCAGAGTGTCCCAAGAATTCATCAGCGGCATTGGAATTCTCTATAGTCCATCCGCGATTGTGAATCCAAAACACCAGCAATGCGCGGAAAATCTCGTCATTGGGAAACGAATACTCCCCCACGTCTTCCTTTGCTCTGCTGACACGCGTCCGGTCGAGATACACGACATGCTTCTATCAGACGTTCGCTTCAAGGTGCTGTTCTTCGTGGGGAACCTGACGGACGCGCGAATCGCCGAGTTGGAGGCGCTCGCGAAAAAACTCGAAGAGCCGTCGAGTGTCCTCCGTAAATACAGTGCAGAAGGGAACATTTCTACCGCGTTCGACGTTACCACAATTACTGCGGACAAGAAGGGCGACGTCAATCACTTGGTTCTCCCGACTCTCTTCCGTTCCCACTGGTCAAAGTGAGCGTCGTCCCTCTTCCTCGTTGACCGAAAGTGTTGCTGATGAGGTTGCTGCAGGGTCCTGCTCGACGACACCAACGTGAAGGGGAGCAAGGGGGATGGTTACGAGAAGTACGGCATCGACCCGAAGCAGATCACGCTCGTGGTCGTTCGTCCGGATGGCTATGTCGGCGCGGTCGCTCCTTCGACGGCACTCGAAGACCTGGACGAGTATTTCGGCTCGTTCATGATTCCTCACGGCCTGCGAACTTCCAACGGCAACGGGGTGAAGAGCGTTGTCTGAGCCATGATGATGGTGAATATGTGTAGTTACTAGACTGTGGACCAGGCTGTCGTTGTATCCCACGTAGACGTTGTTCGCCTAGGTCGATGTGTGCAAATACTAAATAATCGCTGTTGTTTTTTTTCCCCTAGAGTCAGCTTGGATGACCGTCTCCGTTTGTTATTGACATATTATTAGGCAAAATCGGCGAGAACTCCGAGTCGACATTCAGGTCACTAAGAATACAGGGGTAGAATCCAACAGTGATTGCATCGCATATCGCCGACAACCCATCAATCCTGGCTCGTTGGGCCATGTGTTCCCTCCCCATCTACATTGTCTCGGGCGTGCATCAAATGGTGCATCCACGGTGACCATAAGGCCCTTCGCTGTATTTCTGATCCGGAATCGGAACTGAAACCAGAACCGGCGTCATTAAGATCTTCATTACGCAGATTGTCCAATGTCTGGTTGTCTCGACGCTCTGACCATAACCGTTTGCATACCCTAGACGTTCTTCAGCGTCAGCATCGTCACGATAGAAAAGAAGAAAAAAGGTTAACATACTTCACCACACTCACGCACGCCCAACCAGACAGATAAATCGGCGCTCCGACGACAGCGGCGCCGATCACCACCGGTACGAGTAAAGCAACTGCACCATCGCGGAACAGCCCCGCGAAACGACCCCAATGTCTAATGTTGGGCAACGCCGCATCCCCTATCGACAAAAGGTCTGGTGAAGTTTCTTCGTCGATGGCTTCGATTACCTTGTCGAGCATGTAGGTAACATCAGCTAAAGATCCAACTTCAGCGACGAGCGTCCCGCCCCAGTACTAATAAGATGGGCTTACTTCGGTTCGGAGTCTTGATACGCCACGGCGGCATGTCTCTCTTGCTGATAAGCATTCCCTTCAGATGCAAATGCTTCAAATCACCGTATCCCTGCGTCTTGCGCATGCATTCGCGGAGGTCTTCTAATATAACATATCGCACTTCAGTTCCTACGCCTTCGGAAGATGAAACATGACACTTGCTATTATACGCCAAAATCCACAGCGCGCATGCGGGTCCCATCATCCATGAAGATGGCTCGGATCGTGTACCCGATGAGGCGGTTGACATAGAATCTGTGTGGGTGGTCGTTAAAGCCGGAGCCTCTTTCACTTGATCGGTCGGGGAAACCAGGATCGAAGTTGTAGTTTGCTCTCTAATCAGTGGCCGATAATCGTCTGGAAGAAGCATCTTGATGATGTCAGATATCGAATCGCTGATAGCTTTCACGCCGTGCTCTAAAGGTACAGTATGTATGTCAGGAAAAATGCGAAGGGCAACGATGATTCATACTTGTCTGAGCCAATGCAGAGAGGACTGTCACCCCTACTTTCTGCTTCTTCCATGTTCGACTCTTTAAGTGTTCCAAACTATTCTCGACAAGCTCCTTAACCCAGGGACCATTCGGGTCTTTCGTAGGTTATTCAGCCATGCAACTGATAGTATAAATGGACATCCCAACACGTACCAACGGACAGGAAGATATCCAAGCAAATAAGACTCGTCCGAATCTGCTTGGGATCACCATTTTCCAACTTTCTGTTGAGAACCTCAGTGATATTGAAATTCTTTATCTTATCTCGTAGCTCGACTGAACAGGATGCATCAGCATATCATATGGAGTCATATCACCAAGAGCGCGAGTAAATCATCACCGTGTTGCATAAAGTCTCTGAAAATCTGGAAACCTTCAACTTGGCCTACAGCATCGTCAAAGTAGTCCTTTCGTAGCATCTCTACGATATGTTTCGGCAGGAGGTCGTTGTCCTTGACGGACCTTTTCACGTCCCCTAATGTGATTCCGAGTTATGGAATACCCACTGCACACATTTCCAGAACCCACTTACGGTATCGTAAGCAGGTAGCAAGCGCATACGCTCCAAGCAGTGCGCTTCTCTTACCTCTCAGTTGATTGATAAAGACATTGAACAGGCCAATCTTGCTCAAATGAGCGCGAATGACCCAAGCTGATAAAGAACAATAAAATTTTGTCTTTCCGAGTCCTCAGTTAAAACTAGATTGACCTTTGCAGAGTTTGAGGAGAGTCAACGTCGCAGTGGTGCGCTCCTGAGCGTTCCCTTGCTCGACAGCCTTTTTCAGTCCTTCAATGAGCGTTACATGATGGTTCTCGAGTTTTTGGTATCCTGGTACAGACAAGTTACGACGACAGTTAGACATAGTATCATGTGCGTCGCTTACCGAGCCCGAAAAGTCGACGTAACGTCTGTTCTTCAGGATCTGCCTCAAAATATCGTCTAATAGCTGAGCCGCGTTTTTCATGTTCCAATGAAATCAAGGCAGCGACGTTAGCTCGACAGCGTGAATTGTGGATATTTAGAATGTCTAATTGAAAGTCAGCTGAGCGTCAGATGAGAGTGCAGGGCGAAGAATGTGCTGCATACGTTTATCCTTAAGCTTCTCATCGTATAGGTCAAGTAATATTTGGACCGCGAGACGACCGACTAGTCCTTCATCTCTCTCCGCCAACAGCGTAATCCTGTTTCTCACCGGGGACCAAAATTCAGAGTCCGCTTCGGCTGCTTTAAGAGCTGCCTCTTCTGTTTCTTTGGCCCTCTTTGCTGCCTCTGCTGCTCTGTAACGTTCCGAGTCTACTATTTCCGGGCGTGCTGCAATTTTTCTCTCCGCCTTTTCAGTAGTTCTTGCTAGCTTTGTCGCTGCTTTTGCTTTCCGATGCGCTGCCGTCGCTGTTGCCATGCGTCACCACCATCGACTCACGACAATCACTTTTGAATTAGAAAGTACTTTCCTTCTGGGGTCTGCACAAACATCAACGCCAGGCGCAACGCGGCAGTTAAAAGGCGCGGATCTGACAAGAGGGTCACATATCTGGATAGTCCTGAGCGCAGACGTACTTGCCATCGACTTGCAAAATCTGGAAGAGCCTGGAGACATTGTCGTCCGAACCTGGAAAGCGTTCCTTGAGTTTCTCGATCAAAACGTTACGAGTTCCATCTACTGAATTGTCAATGAATTGCAAGATGCACAGAAGTACAACGCACTGCACTGCAACAGGTAGTTCAGACCATCCATCGCATGTCCGAAATTACTATCTCCAGGATGACATATGATCTGATCGAAGAGATTTACAAGTCTGTTGACGACTTCCTTGGTGAGAATGTGCTTTCGTAAAATTTGGTGTTTTGCAATGGACCTCAGGAGGCCAACTACTCCGGCCAAGATGCCAGCTACTCTGGGATGATTGCGATGTTTGTGTTCAGTCTGCGAGAACAAGTTTTCGAGACCTATCCTCGCATCGCTGAATATGTCCTTATCGTAATTGAACTCATTATTGCATGGCATGACTTCCTTCCCGCCCCTCGTGGTCTCGCAAGCTGCAGGAAATATTATACACGAAACGACAATAATGTTGCTAATACAACACTTACCAGCTTCGTAGTATGCGACGAGGGCGACGAGCCTAACAAGAGGTGTTCTTTTAGTAGTGTCCTTGATGACACCCTTAAACATATTCATCCAACCGTGCACATTCCTGATGCATTGCTTTCCCTCTTCTGAAGGTATAACCGCAATGATCGTTGAGATGGGGATCGAAAATGGTAAATATAAAGTTCTTACTAAATTGAAGCAAGAATAACAACCTGTCGATATGTGCCGGCGTAATTCTTTGCCGATCACCAAAGTAGGTCAACAGTTCTTGTGCGGCCGTATCGTCGAATAGCCCAGTCTCCCAAATTTCGTTCTCCAGGTCAGAATCATTCGGTCTGGTGTGCGTTATGGGTATATCAAAACCTTCTCCTAGCGTTGCTCGAGGCGTATACGCATTCGCATACAAAACGGATGCGTGGACCTTTTGTCCTGGTATGATGCGACGTGGTTTTGACAAATGCCAGCTATGAAATACGAGATCAACATGCAATCAAGTGGGACACACAAATCTCACTGTCGAGTGTTTCTGCCAGCACCACTAAATGATGTCTGGTGCTTGATAGGTAAATATTCAATGATTCGCCACCAAAAGCTCATCGGATTACTGGTTCCGAAATCAAGGTCATCCGGAACCCAGACTACATCTGTCGGTTTCAACACAAGACCGTTGTCAGCCGCTTCTTTGCGCATCCATAGTAGCGAGACGTTTCCAGCGTGATAAGACTTTCCGGGTACGTTCATGCCACCTCTGTGGGGAGTTATCAATTTTATGGGGGCGTGTTTTAAAGACATACCCACACATCGGAATGACTACCAGCAAACCAGACCTCTTTGATTTCAGTAGTCTTGTGTCGTGTGTCCTCGTGAAAAGCGTCATTGTTGTCGATCACAGTAGAACCTCTTCGTCTGCCTGCACGGGAGTATTTGTCCTCACTATCGTACATTTGAGAGTTCATTTCATGGAAATACTCGGGCATGAATTTGACCCGAAGTTCATCAAGAGCCAGCGCATGTCGGAAATGGCAAGCATGTGCCACAGATGAAGAAGTAGAAAGGTACACGTCTCCTCTTATAAGCCCCACGGAGGAGACAGTATCCCTGATCAATATCAAGTTTTCGCATCATCCGGTGGAGATAAGAAAGTTGGAATCACCATACTCCGACGAAATGCACCCCCAGATCTTTCCAAGAAAACGTATCCTTGAATTCTCTAGCCATTTGCCTGGTCTTGGGCTTCCCTGAACGAATTGCTTCATAGTGATCATAAGCCCTGCAGGCAGTTGGTTGAGCTCGTGTTGTAAGCCACAAAATATGCACTTACGTTCCGATTTGTTTCTCTGTCGGCGTCCTTATCAAGCCAACCTGACGCAGGTGTTAAATCCTACAGTGGGATAAATGATTAATATAGACATACCTCATGTATCATTCCTGCAAGCACTCGGACTTGATATGCACCTCGCGAAAAACCTGCATCGGTGTGACCATCAAAAAGTGAGCGTTAAACGAACCCAAACACACCAAAAAGATATATTTGGTCCCCTTCTTGGTATGTTTGTGCTAGCCAGCCATACGCATCCTTGACGATTTCCTCCTTATTCCTAGTACAATTGAACATTTTGTTAGGAAGATAATATTGGCGATTACGAACCATGCAATGGCCATGTCAAAATTATCAGATATCGCTCTCTCCATGCGATTGAGAACATGTAAAGACTTTGGCCGGGTACCAATCCCACTGGAATAATATGCGCATTGATCAGGATCGGTTGTTTTCAGGTCAATCTTGGAAAATAGTTTCACGACATTGGTATTCTGGCAACGGTTGTAAGCTGCAACGAAGTCATAACGTGAGACAGCACAATCACTTTTCGACCAAATTTGTTAGAAGTGCCATCAATGCATACAACAATATTCCTTGCATTCTTCACCGAGTTCTCTTGAGAGCATTGAAGACATCTAGACATTGAAGATGATGTCACCGTTGATGACTGTGTTGTCTGCGTGCTTCGGTCGTTGTAACGAGGTGGGGTGCTAGTAGGACTCTCCGTGGCCATGGGGGGATACGGTGTGAGCACAGCGATCGAGAGTCCACGTCTGACTCGGTTACAGTAGGTAGATAGCCTTGAGTAATATATCTTGAGGAATCGATGGACCCTGCCGGTACATCAGCAAAGAAACCCTTTTCTGTAGCTGAGATCACGATACTTCACGGCATTTTTTCACCTAGGTGGAACCGAATTTGATGTTTTATCGTCAATTCGAACTATCGGTATGGGCGTCCATATGGATAAAGTAAATGAAATAGCCGTCCAACGACCTTTGATGGTTCGGAGAATACTTATCTGTACATACATATAGTTCCCCAACGAGACGAAGTTTCACACCAACGGATGTAGGGATTGCGGTGGTAAACCTCATGTCTGAACTTTGTGTCATCGTGCTGTAATGTCTCAGACGGTAAAAAGTTGAAAATCACTCAGCGCTAGGGCTCTAACTTCTCAAGTTGGGACTTAACTGAACGCCCAGCGTTGCATAGACTGAGTTGTAGTATTCGTTTTTGGCAGAACGCTACCATTGTTCATAATGCTGGGCAAATGCAATAGAATGTCGGGGCCATGGAACCAGATGCATATTCGGCGCTAGGCAGATAGCTACTAGCGCTGGTCAGTGATTCAGATTACTTGATAAGTAGGTGGCGTTGACCGACCAGTTGCGCCGTCCAAAAGGCTTCCAAATACGGATAATCGATGGGCCATATGGGGTGCGCTAAGAGTGCAGTATATATACAAGGCTCCACTGGGCGTCTCCAGTCCCAGGAGTCACATGCACAGGGTCGGACCCTCGTTTCGAAATTCAAGCACCATCCAACGCAGTGGGACCTCCGTATTTGTTGGGTTTCATTCATTCGAAACGATGAATGCGCAAGACCCGTGCAATGTGGGCCCGGGGATGTGATCAACAGTGTATTGAATCTCGATGGACGAAAGGCAGTGATGCTTCAGAGTTCTGAGTAAAGGTGTCAATTTATCATTTCGAGCTGTTCGCGTCTGGGAGGATTAGGTATGTGTAGCAAGGTAGGCCAGGATATGGTGCTGGGAACGAACCGGCCTGAGGAGGCGATGGTAGGGACAGCCTTCCGTGTGTTGGAGGAGGGCGGCCCTGGATCGGATCTCGAGCGCAGTCAGCATCAGGAAAATGTAGATATTGATGATATGACTAGATATGACTAGCTACCTAGGAATATCTAGGAATATTATTAATATCTGGAAATACCAGCGCTTTACTGTTTGCCTGATGCTGCCAGGAAGGGTACATCTGAGAGCGAAATGGACATATGTATTTGTAGGGGAGCAACAGAAAAACAAAATCGCGAGGGACGAGAAGAGTGCCGCGTACCCCGGCCGACGTCGCGGGAGCGGAACAAGGATGGCCCCGCCCCGAAAGCCGCTTTCTGTAATGCCCGACGTCGGAGCACGAAATGCACCACCATCGTCTCGTGCCTCCGAGTTGTGCCTCGAGCGCGTCGGCTGTCGTATTAACGCTGCCACTAGGTGGTCATGTTCAATCCGTAGTGGAAGACTCACCTTGGCCAACGGATTACATGGGCACGAAACAATTAGGATACGGGGACTGGGCACCAGTTATCCCTAGTATACTGGGCAGTAAGTTCAGCACACTACGACTCAGCCTCAGCGTGAGCCTGGAGGAATATCTATTGCAGATCACCGGTATCGATGCTTCGATCAGTCTGAGGAAAGTCTTGAATTTGGCGTCATCAAAGCTTTTGCAGGTTTCCTACATTCCATCACGCCTACTCTACAAGTATATGATGATCGTTTGATTGAACGTCCCAGATAGCCTGGTAGAGTACTACATGCAGCAGATATCACTACTCTTTAGCACCCTCCGCCAGCTCCTTTTTGTGTTTCCGTTTCTTCTTTTCCTTACCATCATTTGGTATCGATACGTCAGCAGCATCCTTCGCATTATCCTTTTCCTGCCTCTTGCGCTTTCTTCCACTCAACGGCTCCGTCAACGTGACGGAGTCTTTTATCTCTGTAGTTGCCGAGGCCGAGGCCGAGTCTGCAGAATGCAAGTCCTTTTCGGAGCTCTTTTGTACCTTTTTGCGCTCAGCATTGACCACCGTAACCTCTCCGTGCTCGGAACCATCATCTTCTCTCCTTCGCTTCTTCGTCTTTTTCTCCGAAACCTCACCTTGCAATGCTGCGCGCGCAGATCCTGCGGGGGGCACCACAGGCTCGTCCAAGGACTTCCTGGATTCGTGCTTTTCCTTTTTCCTTTTCTCCTTCGATTCCTTCTTCTCACCTTGCGTCTCCAGGTTTTCCTCGGAAGCATCCACATCAGGAGCCCTGTCCTTCGACTTTTTCTTCTTTTCCTTCGAGTCAACGACCTTATCATGCTCATCAACCTTCGTCCTGGATTCGTCTCTCACGGGTGCTTCATCCTCGCTTTTCATCCTCTTTTTCCTCGAACCCTCCCCCTCGGCCTGCGCACTTACATTTTGCCTAGGGTTGCTCGTAGAACGGTCACCTTTGGATTTCTTCTCCTCCTCTTTCGACCCATCCCTCTCCCCTTGTTCGTCGATGACCATCTTCGACTGTTCTGACGTAGCGCTTTGTTCGCCCTCCGCCTTTTTTCTTTTTTTTTTCTTTTCCGCGGTGGTATCGTTTTTTTTATCGGATGACAGTGGTGCTGGTACAGGGGCGTGCCCCACTGTATCCGACTCTCCTGCCTTTCGATCATCCCGTATGCTCGGTTGGCCATCCAAGCGTTTTTTCTCCTTTTTTTCCGTGGTGCCTATGGCCTCATCGGATGACGCTGCTACTGTTGCGGTCGCGGGCTCAACTACACCGGATTCGTCAGCCTGTCGAAGATCGAATATGCTGAGCTAAACCACGATTGCACATATATACGCGTTTTACCTTGACTTCTCCATGCGACAGTTTCGACTTCGACTTTGATTTTTGATCCTTGCGCTTCTTTTCCTTCTTCGACAGTTCAGAGGAAGGACCAGGACCAGGACTATTGTCTTCATTTTTCACGGGCGAAGAGGTTGGCATGGTGTCCAGACTTGATGCGGGTGCGACTGCCTTTGTGTTTGCGGCCCCATTTTCATTTTGAGTTTTATGTCTAAGAGTTTCTTCGGTAGGCGCCGTTACCGGGGACATGCGCTGGGGTGTACCTATGGCTGTGCTGTTGGCGCCGGTCCCTTCGTTGCGCGGTCCTCCCTGGTACCCACCACGTCCACCGTAGCCACCTCTCCCTCTGCCACCCTGGCCGCCCCGAGTCGCCCCACTGTACCCATTGGTATCACCATTACCATTTTCACCTCCCTAGTCAACGTCAGACATCCAATACAAACTCAGCATGATTGAGGGAAAAAAAAGAGGGGGAGGGGGGGAATTTACCAAGGATGGAAAACGAAGCACATAACGAATAGTGACGGAACACATGCTCACCTTCTTGCCCTTATACAAACTTTTTTGGTACTTTTCCGCTTCGGTGATGCACGACGTGTGGGACTTGTACTCGGCAGGAGCATTGAATGTGACAGAACAGTCGATGCAATCAAATCCGGCGTGGCAGTGACCATGGTGTTGGTCAAGCTTGGGTTTTTTCACGACATCTCCGCAACCTGGTAAGTGTCAACAAGGTGTCAGGTGGGGAAACAAAAGAATGGTAGTGGATTGCTGACCGTGGCACCTGGATTGTCGCAAATAAAATCACCGTGTATATTCTGCTCCACAAAATATCAACGGATGTACGCACTGAAATGAAACCATTTTTCAGAATGGATGTTGGGTCGTGACCTGTGTGTATCGGGAATCGGGATTACTTAGGAAGAATCCTTCCGCGATGATCGAATGCAGCCTGAAAGTGAAATTTTGAACAAACAGTAACGTTGGATGAACAAAAAGTGAATGAGAGTGTAACTCTTCAGCAGAACGGGCAAAGATTCAGAACGGCCCGTTGAATGGAATAAAAATCTGGAACACGTGACCACATATTCGATGATCCAAGCCCCACTGCGCTGCCCCATCCCACTACTTACAAAACGTTCAAAAGTCAAGCGCAGTCACCCTATGAACGTTTTTGATAATTCTCCTTGGTGAATTACTAGCTTTTATACAAAATTTCCTAGGAAACCAGATCCGCTGCGACAGCCGATAATCGGACAACATTCAAGTTCCCGTGCTGCCAGCGGCAAAGGTTCATATGGCGTTTGACCACTGCCTCCGTGCTGCAGCACTGTTGCCCCCCAACCCCCGCCCCTCTTTTGTTCTCTCCAACAACACCATTCACCATGCCTCTGGAAAGCCATGTTGACGTTTTGATCATTGGAGCTGGCCCAGCTGGGTTGATGTGCGCCAACGCACTTGCAGTGGCAGACGTCAACGTCAAGATTATTGATAAACGGTGCGAAATACATTATATCATGATCATCCTCTCAAATCACTGAGTGCTTCGGAACTCAGCTCTACAAAGGTCATGGTCGGACACGCGGACGGAATCCAAGCGAGGGCCCTCGAGGTATTGCAGGTACGGTACATGTCTTCGGCCATTCTACATAACGTCTCACAACATGCACAATAGAGTTACGGACTTGCCGAACGCTTGATCCGAGAAGGAAATCAGTTGCACTCTTTTGTATGTGGGGTTCCGTCTGGTCGTATTTTAACGGACAACGATCCATATGCAATGACTTCAGACTTTCTACAATCCCGGCCTCAATGGAGGAATTGAGGCGCGAACTACTCTCGACTTTGCACTGCTCCCTGACTAATAGTCGCATCCTTTAGTGCACGGGACGTGTTTTCGAAGTTAACCCATCAAGTGCACGCTTTCCGTTCCAGGTGTGGTTCTTTCAGTCGTCAGACTTACGTAAGTTCGTTAACTGGCATCCAGATTACACTTCACCAGGGAGCAACCGAGGCTATTTTTCTCGACTCTATGAATAGCCACGGAGTAGAAGTTGAACGATTAAGACAACCATTGGCTATCGAGGTTTCGGATGACGTTGACGAATTATCAAGCCCTTCGTCGTTCCCGGTGAAGGTTAGTGCTAACGTGACCAGTCACATATTGGTTGTTAGCAGTCGTTTTACTACAGGTTACCTTGGCCCACTTGGGTACGGATGGCGAGAAGATTGATTCCGAAATCATACATGCCAAATTTGTTGTTGGGGCGGATGGTAAATATGCTCCCTTCTGCATGGAAATCAAGTATTGACGTTCTGTAGGGGCAAACTCATGGGTCCGAAAGACTCTAGGAATTGCTATGATCGGTGAACAAACTGGTAATGTTGTTAGGCTTTGCTTGAGCACGTCTAATCTAACCAAATTGGACAGAATACGTGTGGGGTGTTATCGACATTATAGCAGAAACAAACTTTCCAGATATTCGTAGCCCCTCCGTTATCCATTCAACAAGCGGCACCTGCTTGCTCATTCCACGTGAACGTGACATCGTCCGTTTGTATGTCCAGCTATCGGATACGGATCTCGTGGATCCGTCGACTGAAAAGGTAGACGTAGAAAAGGTTTCTCCAGAGATACTCCTTTCGGTAAGAATCCTTGGGGGCAAGTGAACGTTGTCTTATGAATGACGAGCTTTGTCAGCTAGCAAGAAAAATATTTCATCCATTCAAGTTGGCCGCCCCAAAAGAGATCGAGTGGTGGACCGTCTATAGCAGTACGTCTTTTCTCATCCACCCATGCTCTCTCGATCTGAGAACTACCAGTCAAGCAGTGTGTTGCATCCAGTTACTCTGTCGATGGCCGCGCTTTCATCGTCGGAGATGCATGTCATACTCATTCTGCGAAAGCTGGTAAGAATATCTTTATTCCCGTATTGGATTCCAGGAGATCAACTCTCCGGGATTTAGGTCAAGGTATGAATGCAGGGATAAACGATAGCCATAACCTTGGTACGCATCTCCACTGGGACGCAATGTTACCATCAACTAGGTGTCATGTAGCGTGGAAACTCGCACAAGTTGTCAGAGAATGGTCCCGTCCATCACTCTTGAGAACTGTACGTTCTAGAGCGACTCGTCTTTTCATACCCATTAACCCCTTTCCCTAGTATGAACACGAACGCAGACAATTCGCCCAAGAATTGATCAACTTCGACAAGAATATCGCAGCCCGGATGTCCGCCAAACCGGGTACAACAAGGGATGAAGACAATATAAACAACGAACGGTTCTACCAGTAAGTATCTTTCCATGTGTGCATTTTTTTGTTCTCATCGATCCGCACATTAGATTATACCGAGAATTTACCTCCGGCATTGGAATCCACTATTCTCCATCTGCAATTGTGGACGCTAAACACCAGTCATATGCGCAGAATCTCATTGTTGGAAAAAGAATGCTCTCGCAACTCCTTCTTCGTGCTGCTGACTTGTGTCCGACTGAGATACATGATATGCTTCCAGCCGATATTCGCTTCAAAGTTCTGTTTTTTGTGGGGAATCTGACCGACAAGCGGATCACCGAGCTGACACCGCTCGCGGAGGAATTGAGCAAGCCGTCAAGCAACCTTCGTAGACACAGTGCAGATGGGAACATCTCAACGGCATTCGACATTATCACGATTGCCGCGGACAAGAAGGGAGACATCAATTATTTGGCTGTACCGACGTTTTTCCGTCCCCACTGGTCAAAGTGAGTACCACTATATCACCCTTTTGCTGTGTACATTGAATCGCGGGTCCACCGTAGGGTTCTTCTGGATGACACTGACGTGACGGGGAAGGGCGGACGCGCATACGAGCGATTTGGGATCGACCCGAAAGAGATCACGCTCGTGATCGTTCGGCCGGATGGGTATGTAGGGGCGATCGCTCCTTCGACGGCCCTTGCGGATCTTGATGATTATTTTGGCTCGTTCATGGTGTCTCGCGAGCCCATCACTACTAGCCACGGTGTGAAAAGTAAGCTGTAGCAGGTAACTATACCCTTTAGGGACTGGATCATGTGCGCTGGAAATCTAAAAAGTTAAGGGAGAACGGCGGGGAAAACACACTTTTTTGGGATTTCGCTCTGAACCCGACGCGTATTTCGCGTATTTCGGTTGTGTTTTTTACCGTCGCCTAACCAATACAAAACTACCATTTTTGCTCGAACAAAACCATGTGGCTCGGGTAATTAGTTAGCAAACCAATTGTCCGTTAAGTGCAGTCCACACACAGGCACCACCCGAGTCGCGGCAACACAGCCACAATTTCGTCCAGCGCGATTTAGTGGACACCAAAACTCATGCCTCTTGCGCACCATGGCAAATGCAACCAAACAAATGGCCACGCCTTACATGGGGGAAGTGGGGCACTCGAGTACATATAACAAATAACAAGTCTTATCACTATACACACAACTTGGCTGCTACTGAGTGATTGATTGCAATAAAACCCTTCCCCTGCAGCCCTGTGTATTGAGCATTTATGGGTGAACATCATTGCAAAACAAAATGGCCTCTTTTCTGATGGGCAATTCAGCTATACAGACAGCTTGCTTGGTACAAAAACAATCAAAACTGATATTGAGCTTTGAAATCAAATCAAACCATATATGTGATAATGGTGTAATCTATGTGCCATAAAATATCAAATAATTGATAATGATTAGGGCAACT
>JBBPSN010000229.1:4117-18172 GCA_038093615.1 Austroboletus olivaceoglutinosus | reverse complement strand
CATGTTAGTGCCAAATACGAAAAAAGGAGGGGGGTCTTACTATAGCCATTGATTTTTTGCCGAAGGTGAAACAAAAAGGTGAAACGGACTTGGGCCATTCGTTCTACGCCACGCGACTTGCCAGTTCCAGAAGACTGGATGATCGACATGGAATGATTGTATGCCCGATCGGTACGATGCTTGTCAATTACCCTAAGGAGGGCAACGTGGAAGTCGGACTCATAAGGGATCTGGAAGGCACGAAAAGAGGCTAAAATAATTGGCCAAAGTCAACGATATGATTCACTGAGAGTGGGCACAACCAACCATCCACTGAAATAATTACACCCATCAGTATGAGTACAGAAAGAAAGAAAGAAACCGACCATCATCTTTAAACAGTATCCCTTCGTAAAGGAATTAACTCATGAAAGTAGCAGATGTAAATATCCGAAAACGTTACCTGGGGGGTGGTACGAAGGGCTCGAGTCTGCCAATTGTACAGTTGCTATATAAAAGATCGCACTCATTAGAAGTGAAACGCACAAGTTCGACCGGACCGCTTACGCAACAAAGAGATGATATCTTGATAGCTTTGGTCGCGTATAGCCTTTCGCAAAGTTTCCTCCAGCTAAGGTTTTTCCTCAAGGAGAACTTTGCATTGCAAATTATTCAAATCCGCTAGGTGTGCCTCTTTAGGGGCATGGTGCACTATGATGAGCAGTGCGAGGGACAGCGTCTCGCAATCAACCTGGTTGGCATCATCGTGCGGCACGATGAACTGGATAAGTTTACCAATTTTTTGATTAAAAGGATCTAAATTTGTACGTTTGGCACTAGATGATTCCGCCGGGGCGGGTAGAGGTCTCTTGGACATGAGGACTAGATGATGATAAAGGACCGTGACTCGTCGTTCGGAG
The DNA here is from genome assembly GCA_038093615.1 of Austroboletus olivaceoglutinosus. Classification (NCBI taxonomy): domain Eukaryota; kingdom Fungi; phylum Basidiomycota; class Agaricomycetes; order Boletales; family Boletaceae; genus Austroboletus; species Austroboletus olivaceoglutinosus. The sequence continues at coordinate 17,273 of JBBPSN010000229.1, read as the reverse complement.
TAAGAAGCTGGGTTTAAAATACCACCTGAGGTGATTATCTAAGTAGCACCACTGCCAGTCTATTCGCACAACCTCCTTCCCGCTCGAGCTCGTTGTACGGCTCTGTCTCTGGGTCTGTCTAGTTAACGAGTAAATATTACAGCTCTTGGCTATCTAACGATGCGGCGATGCGGTAATTAACGTGATCGGAACGGAATACGTAGCAATCTTACTTGAGCAAGGTGATCTATTGTAGGAAAAGCGTCCTGGAACCACGGCAGATAAGCCCCATCGAGTCCCACTGGGAGCATGGTTACTCCAATCAAAATGGATCCGGTCGCAAATGAAAAGATGCGAATACTTAGAAGTTCTCTGCAGTGATACCAGCAAGGAGTCGAGCGCAGCCGTTCACAAACGGGTGCAGTCAGCCAGATTCAATGGAGGTCCACAGGGACGAGCTATGGACGGAAGGAGCTCGAGGTGAAGAGGTATGGCGTCGTTGCGTCTCATTTCATCTGACGAGCTATCGGGACTCTTGGGGATCATTTAGGCCGTACATGCTACTCTCATCATCCGCTCTGGAAGAACTCACGGATATTTGTGTCGATACAGGCTCATCCAACCCTTCGTCGTCGTCGGCCTCGCACCAGCTCTCATTGATTTTGCACATCTCAATATTGCCATCCGGATGTTCATGAGCGAGGACTGGCCCCGCAACACACCATCCCCAACCCAACTGGACGCAAAATCAAAATTAAAAGCCGTCCCCGCCCGACGCTCATCGCCTTGCATAAAGCACGTTACCTCGAAGTTTGTGTGCGCACTTGAACATGCTACTGGGGCGTCCGCGGTGGTCGTCGGGGAAACTCGTACGAACATTTTTCGAGGCGGTGCTGCGATATCTTGAGCGCGATCTCGACTCGGCGCAACGTGGGAGAGATGATGTATCTATTTCTTCTGGTGTAGACATAACCCGCGAGCATATTCCTGGGCAATACCAGCCCTTGCCGTCTCAGGCGCATTGCTGGGAAGTGATCGCCGTGATCGGTAACGACGTTCACGCAGATCTTGGTGAAGGTGCCAATGAACTTGGCCTCTGGCGTGTCCTGGGTACGTCCCACTGGTGTATTGCATTGTACATCAACGTTCATTTGGGACAGTGAAAATGGGAAAGTATCGCTCTGGAGACGAGAGACGGGTAAACCCTCTGCTGCCTGATCAAGTTTGCATGTCTTTCGCCCAGTTTACAGAAACAGTGCTTAGGGAGCGAGATTCCCATAAGCTTTAGAGAGGAAAAGGGAATGATTCGAAGAAGATTCGAGTCGCTGTAGGTGCGTGTACTTTCAAATGTTTTCCTCGTCTCAGTTATTCAAAGTTTAGTCCCCGCGTTTCGTCCTATGTTCACTACGCTCAAGAAGAGTTCTGCGACTAGTCGCGAAGCGGACGTGTGGGACCCGCTTGGCGACGAGAGACTTTTGCAACGCAATCATACCCGAGTTTACCAAAGGGATCATAGACCAATATCTGCGCCCTGTTCAAGGGGTGCTGATTTCCAGACGGGTCGAGTTCTCGTTCTAATGAGTCCATTCGGAGTCGACCTCTTGATCCGTGACATTAGGGCAAGCAAAATCGTCCCGCACGTCCTATCGCATGAAACTGTCCGACGATCTCAGTCCCCTTGGACTGGAGATCTGATCGACCAGCCAAATGTCGGGCGAGACGAACCGCAAAAATACTTGACGCAGTCCACAGCCTACATCTCTTGACGCTATTTGTATTTTAGAGTGCCTGCTTGCTGCCTCGTTCTCAACGACGACGGCCACCGTGACTTTGGGAACTTGTGAGCCAGGTGTACACGTCGTGTTGGAGCTACCACGGACGATGGTACGGTTTATCCTAGTCCGAAATGGCTTCTGGTTTCATACGCCCCGAAGAACGTCCTCTATGAGAACGAGGTGCATAAGAGGGAGTCGGAGGGATGCCTCGAAGTCTGATCTGGGAGGACCGAGAGGTCTGAGCCGGCGCTCTATAGTATGTTTCGTCTGCGTCTCACCACCCGAGGTGCGACACGGTGACGAGGACGACGCTCGCTGATTTCATAACGTGCGCGCGTCGGTACTACGGGTGACGGGTCAAAGGGGTTCGAGGAAGAGAGGGAATGGTGGATGCCGAGGCGTTTATAGATTATTATTCTTTCTTTCTTGTTCTCAGTCTGAGATCGTCCATCGTCATATCGTGTTCCCTATTTCGCCAAATAGGAAATCTTGGAGATCGTCAATGCATAGAGTACCCGGTGCGTTGGGTGCGCAGTCAAAAGCGCTTCAATAATACGATCCTAGAGATGAAGCGAATACGGCGTGGAAAGGAAAGGGCGGAATAACGCCCGGAAAAAAGGCACAGGGAGCGGCAGAGTGACTGGACGATGTTTCTCGGGACCAGGATTCCTCGTTCGATTCGTGCGTTTCGTGTAGATGCATGACATTGACAAAGTGAAGTTCCCGCAGAGAGTGTTGACAAGATCGACCCGTGGCAGATGCCTGTCGTCCGGCAGTGTTGGTAGAGAACTCGGGACCAATTCTTGGGTAACTGGGCGACGGGATCGTGGGAATTTAGATGTACGGACATGGCTTGCGTCACGCATCGGCCTTGCTCTCGTACCAATGACTGTCCCTACGCACACGCAGAAACCGTCCGTCGGCATTCAATCCTACTACCAGGCTAAAATCGAATCCGCCGAGCTTTTGACGAGCCAAAAGACGCAGAACCTTCGTCGCTTGGAGGCACAACGGAATGCGCTCAATGCCCGAGGCGTGTGCGTTCCCTCCCTTTACGCATGCGTGGCTGACCGATGGCGTTCTAGTGAGGCTGCTTCGAGAGGAACTGCAGCTTCTGCACGAGCCGGCGAGTTATGTCGGCGAAGTCGTCAAGGTGATGGGCAAGAAAAAGGTGTTGGTCAAGGTTCAGCCCGAGGGCAAATACAGTGCGCATGGGTTCCATACGACGATACCTAGTCGCTCACTATACACGCAGTTGTCGACTTTGACTCAGAGATTGACGTCGCGGCACTGACGCCGTCGCAGCGCGTCGCGCTCCGATCGGACAGCTACACGATTCACAAGATATTGCCCAACAAAGTGGACCCGCTGGTATCGCTGATGATGGTGGAAAAGGTACCCGACAGTACGTACGAAATGGTGGGAGGACTGGACAAGCAAATCAAGGAGATCAAGGAAGTGATCGAGCTGCCTGTGAAGCACCCGGAGCTGTTCGAGGCGCTTGGTATCGCGCAGCCCAAGGGGGTGCTGTTGTACGGACCGCCTGGGACGGGCAAGACGCTCCTTGCGCGTGCGGTTGCACATCACACGGACTGCAAGTTTATTCGGGTGTCTGGGTCGGAGCTGGTGCAAAAGTACATTGGAGAGGGGAGTCGGATGGTTCGGGAGCTGTTTGTGATGGCACGTGAGCATGCGCCGAGCATCATATTCATGGACGAGATCGACTCGATCGGGAGTTCGAGAGGGGATAGCGGGTCTGGTGGGGGGGATTCTGAGGTGCAGCGGACGATGCTGGAGCTGCTGAACCAGCTGGACGGGTTCGAGGCGACCAAGAACATCAAGGTGATCATGGCGACGAATCGGATAGGTGAGCGGGCACGAGGGAGGAGGAGCTGTACTGACTGGGGACAGACATTCTGGATTCGGCGCTGCTGCGACCGGGGCGGATCGACCGCAAGATTGAGTTTCCACCGCCGGGACCAGAGGCACGTGTGAGCATTCTGCGGATCCACTCGCGCAAGGTGGGAGTGTTGTCGTGTTTTGGGATGTCGCTGACGGGGAGCAGATGTCGCTGCAACGGGGGATCGATCTCAAGGCGCTGGCTGAAAAGATGGGGCAGTGTTCTGGGGCAGAGGTGCGGGGCATCTGCACGGAAGCAGGTGAGTGGTGGTGGTAGACTGTGATGGCGCGTGCTGACGTGTGCAGGGATGTATGCGCTGCGGGAGCGACGGCAGCACGTGACGCAGGAGGATTTCGAGTTTGCGATTGCCAAAGTGTTGAAGAAGCACCAAGAAGGGAACACGTCGGTGAACAAGCTTTTCTCGTAATAGACTAGCGTGGAACATTGCCGAAGCGATGACGCGTACAAATTGATGATGTAATACGGCAATGTCCGGGTGGTTAGTGTACAAACAAGCCCGTGTCAGAGTCTCCTTCTTGACCGCGACCACGATGCTCGAGCCATACAGAATAGACGACTTTTTCAACCTCGACGCCGCACCCGACACACCCACCGACCCCCTCTTCTCCCTCTTCCTCGACGACGACTTTTCAAAGCTGCCCCACTCGTATGACTTTACCTCCCCCGGACCCACCTCCTCGACCGCCTCACACTCCCCCGCGCCCATGTTCGCCATCGACCCCCAGCTCGTCGACACCCCCGCCACGTCCCACGCCCACTCCGATGCCGACGACGACGACGACGACGACTCAGAACCCGACCTCGCTCCCGCCCCAAAGACCAGACACTCGCGCAAGGGCACCGTCATGTCGGGCGGCATCAAGAAGGCGGCCCTCCCAGAAAAGGAAAACAAGGAGGGCAAGCTCAAGGACCATCTCTCCCTCAAGATCCTCGAACCCGAGGACTGGCGTCCGAGCCCAGAGGAGTACAAGAAGATGTCGAGCAAGGAAAAGCGCCAGCTCCGCAACAAGATCAGCGCACGCAACTTCCGCGTACGCCGCAAAGGTCCGCCACCTTCGCCACCCTCCCCGCGTGTTCTCACCTCTTTTATTAGAGTACATTTCCGCCCTCGAAGGCGACATTGCCGAGCGTGATCGCCTTATCGATGCCATCCGATCCGAACTAGGCTCTTCCAGAAACGAGAATGTCGCATTGCGCCAGGAGATTACCGCCCTAAAAAAGTGTCTTCTCGAGGGCCGTGCTCTTCCCGACCTCCCCCCACCCGCCGAACTCCCTCCCGTCGCCGTCCCTGCGTCTCCTCCCCCAACTCCCACCCCCGCAGCCGCCACAGCCACCCCTCCCGTCGTTACCCCGAATACACAGAAGGACCTTCCCACGTCCCCCAGACTCAGCAACCGTCCATTTTGGGGTGGCCTCGGTGGAATGGGCGTTACCCCCGTGCACACCACCTTTGTTCCCCCTATCCCCTCCTTCGCAGCCAAGTCCTCTCCCACCCCTTTTGCGGGTGGCAGTCCCATCCTCAAGCCCTCCATCTTTTACGAAGAGACCGTCCGCCCTCGCGTCCTCCAAGAGAACCTCAACCCCGCTCTCAACTCGTCCTCCTTGCACGGCCTCGTCGAGAGGAAGGGCGCTGCTAATATTAACCCCGCTCTCAACAACCTCAATTCCACCATCGGCCATGGCATCGGCGCATTCGACACCTTTTCCGACGTCAACCCCTTCACGTTCAAGACCCTGGATGCATATCGCATGCAGTTGTGGGGGAAAATGGCCGCACAGCAACACGCACAGCAGCCCCATCATTCCTACGCACAGCCCCCTGGCTTGGCTGCCAATCTCAAGCCCCACTTTTTCAATTCCCCCAATTCGGCCTCCAAATCGAAACTGCCTTATCCGACGCCACCTGCCTCCCCATCCAAGGAACATGCCGCCGCCGCAGCGATCGCAAGCCAAACTCTACTTGGCAAGCTCGGCAGCGCGTTCTGGGAGGCATTCTCCGGTTCCCCTCCCCAGGCCTCTACGGCCAAATATTGGGACACGGAAAAGGTGCGCAAGGTGCTCGAAGGTCGTGCAGTCGTCAAGGTCGTCGACGTCGACGCCCCCGTCCCGGCGCGTGTGCCTTCGCCCGCGCATTCCGTATCATCCTCGCCCTCGCTGCACGCAAAGGTGGACAAGGCATCGTGCAAGGATTGTCTGACAGACATTTTGGAGGAATCAATGCGAAGTCTGACGTTGAGCAAGAAATGAGCCTAGGCATAAAGTCGAATTCGTTTTTCATGTGCCAACACGTTGATCCGATGCTCACCCTCTTTGGTAGCTGTTGTTTTACCCAGTTAATCTTAATTCCTCTCACCTTGATTGGTGTCTCCCCGCTCGTTGCATTTCCCCATTGAAGGTATACATATGTAGACTGAATATTCCGCAATCCTAGTTTTCCAAGAACGCGCCGCAAAATGACGCCTGTTATTGAAGTGGTTTCTACTTACCCTCTTGTGACGCACATACACTGTTTTGTCTGGAAATGTACATACTTAGCATACGCAAAGGAATCAAATCAAGCGCGCACTCTTGTTTGGTAACTGCCTTGACGACAAATATCCCCATCCCACCCACTAGTGCATACATCCGTGTGTTTTTACGTCGACGATGGCGGATGCGTCCTTCAAGGACGTTCCGGAGCTGTTTGAAGTGAGCCGCTCGGTCGTCTGGCGTGCTCGAGTTGACCGTTTTCTAGACTGAAATTGGAGAAGCATTGACAGCGCGCACCGAGAGTCTAGGTAAATTTTTTCTCCGCCCCGGAACATGGTCGTGACGTCGTCCCTCAGCAACCTTTCGTGAACTCGGTCCACCGGATTTGTGTCACGTCATCAAAAGTACAGGAAGGACCGGACAGCGGGATGTACGACTCTTCCTTTTTCTTGCGTTCCGGACGCTCACGCCGATGCGCAGCTCGGCTCATTTCATTTCGTGTCTGGGGTCGACGCCAGCTCGTCCGCCTCCTTGGCAGCCTACATCAACTCGCTCACGTACGCCATCGAGGACAGCTCGGCGTGGTTCTCCAAGGGGTCCGTATGGAAAGTGCGAAACGGGTGCTACTGCTGCTTCGACGCCTTTTCACGCGTGGACATGCGCGTGGACGTCAAGATCCCCGGCGGCGTGCACGCCTACGTGGTCGATCTGCGCGGCGAGCGGTGCGTCCCCGTGCTTTTTTTTCTCGCGCTGACGCTCACTTTCGCGCAGACACGAAGCGACGCCCGAGATCTGGCAAGAGACGTACGTCTCGGCGATCCTGCGTGCGATCCTGTACTCGGACGACCCGACGTACTGGTTGGATGCGTATCGCAAGCTCGATCCGATCACGACGGGCGAGGGCGAGGTCAAGTTTTTGCAGGCGGTCGAGGCGCTGTTCGTCAAGGGTGCGTTGTCTTGCTCCGATCGGTTTGCGGTACTCACGCGCGTCTAGGCTGGCAGGTGGGTTCGGACCCCGAAATCCAGGTGGCCACGATCGTCTCGAACCATCTCACGGCGGGAGTGATGAAGTATTTCGGTGCGAGCGGGCGGTATCAGCAAGCTGCGAATTTGTTTGAAAAGCTGGCGGTGAAGGAGCCCGAGGTGGCATCGCTGTTGGCCAAGAGTTATATCGGGATGAGTGCGTTTTCGTCGAGATGGCGCTGCGTGCATGTGCTGATTCCGCGCAGACGAGGAAGTCAAGGCAGTTCAGATCATGTCTACCGCGATGAAGCACACGCAACATTCGTATACGCTGTTGCATGCTCAGAGCGATTTTCTGCGCTCGAAAGACAAGGCGGCGTGGGCGCTCAAGCTTGCCAAGGAAGCGGTCAATTGTGCACCGAGCGAGTTTGTCACGTGGGAGAAGTTGACGGAGCTGTACATTGACACCAAGGACTATGAGTCGGTGCGTCCTCTCTGCTCGTTTTGATGCCCTCGGTGACGTGTTGGCAGGCGCTGCTCACGCTCAATTCGTGTCCAATGTTTACCTACAATGGCAAGGACGTGCATAGGCCGATTCAGACGTCGCGCGTGCATCTTCCGTTTAAACGACAAATTGGTGATATTTTACCGGAAAAACAAAAGACGGAGGACGACGAGGTACGTGGGTACAACGTCTCTTCTCTTCCCCCGCTCACGTTCGTCTAGGCCGATCCTGCCCTCCTTCGCCTCCCAGCGCCTGGTCTCCGTGGAACTTGGGCGCGCGCCTATACCCTCCTTACGCGCCTCGTTTCCGAGATTGGCTGGGACGAACTCCTGAAGACCCGGAGTGCCGTGTTCGTCATGGAGGAAGAGTACCGGATGCAAAAGTCGCACACGGACCTGCACAGTGCGTCGGGGAGCAACCATGGCCTCGGCGCTGGTGCTGGATCGCACGAAAACGGGGGCGAAGACGTGGTGATCCACGAGGACGGGACGGTGGTGCGAAAAGGCGAGCGGCCGATGTTGAATACGAACACGAGCGCGGACGACGACGCATCGACGCGGGCTGTGCATAGTCCGCACGGTTCGGGGGCTTCGGAGGGGCATTTGGCCGTTGCGAGTGGTATTCCGATCATTCGGGTATCGACGGAGTCGGAGATCGAGCGGGAGTTGGCGGCTGCTGCGAATGGGGAGGTTGTTGGGGATGGGCAGCAGAGGGCGAATGGAGAGCACGGGAGCGGGCAAGAACATGGGGTAACGAAGCCCGTGGTGGCCGCTGCGGTCGCGGCGGACCAGGAAGTGACAGAATCCCCGCGGACGGGCCAGGACGCGTTTTCGTTTACGAACAAGCGGTTGTGCGAGCGATGGTTGGACAACTTGTTCATGGTTCTCTACGAGGTGCGTTCTCGGGTCGATGCCAGGAGATGGGACTGAGGGTCTTTCAGGACTTGCGCGTGTGGACTATTTTCCGCGCCGAGGTGGCGCATTTCAAAACGCAGCACGTCGCGTATCGCAAGACGGGGTTGGAATGGGAGATTTTGGGCGACTTGGGTCTGCGATTGCATCACAAGGAAGAAGCCAAGGAGGCGTTTCAGCGGTGTCTCGAGACGGCACGGTATGCGCAAAAGCCGTGGGCCAAGCTGTTGGAGATGTATGCCGACGAGGGGGACATCACGAGGACGATTCAGACGGCAATACGGGTCGCTGCGTATCAGTATGCAGACTATACGGAGATGACGGTGAGTCGCGTCTGTTGTGCGCTGGTGTTGGGACTGACGGTGGGCAGTACCCGACGTTGATCGCGCGGTCGTTTTTCAAGCTGGGACAGATCCACGGGCATGCCAAGATTGCGTTCACGTTGCTCAGCATGGGGCTTCCGGATCCGATCTTGAAGATCATGGATGGGTATTTGCAGTATGGCAAGACGTTCAAGGTGGAGGGGTACGATTTTTGAGCGCGAGCGTATACATGTTTTTTTATTTTTTGGTACATTCGATTCCATAGACTCGGCGGTGTGGCAATCTAATAATGGTTCGGGTCCAAGCGGAGCCCGGTTCCCGTGGATAGGGTGGCAACGAACCTCCTCTCTCTGCCTTTTTTTCAAAACGGACGTTGCCACCGGTCGCTTCTTGTCTCGCGACAACCACCACACCCTGTCTCTCTTTTTTCGTAACGACTTGGCAAGGTACAAGGCGGGCGGACCGAGTGCTATTCACTAGTGCTATATCGACGCTGAACATCCCTACTACGATCCAACCGAGAAAGACGGCGACGACGGCATGTCTGATTCGCCCATCCAGCGGTTCGCTGCGGCGAGTCCGACGAGTCATTTGAAGCGGGAGGAGAGTCTGATCAATGCATACGAAGCGGAAGAGGAGCGGATCATCAACGTATTGTCGCGCAAGCTAGAACAGGTCCGTTTTATTCCTTGTCTCGTTTCGATTCAGTCTCAACGGGGGAAACAGCTCCGAGAGGAAAAGATCCAGCTCGAGAATGTGCTCGAGGCCGAGAACGAGTCGCACGTGAACCGATTGAACAGGGAGTTGTCGGCGTTGCGGGCGCAGGCGAGTGCCAACGGGAGCGGGACGACGAGCGGGGCGTCTTCGCCCGAGGTGTTGCGTGCGCCGTTTGTGAGCGGGCACGATCCAACGGCGCCGAGCGTCGATGTGATGCTGGAGGCGATGCGTCGGGAGAACGAGCAGTTGCGCAATCGGCTCGTGGACACGGAGCGGGATTACGTTCGGATTTCGAGGCTCAACGATATCTATCGAGAGGAGTTGTTGGAGTTGCGGAGGCGGGTGAGTGTTGGCGTCTTGCTGTATGTGGGTTGCTTGTGCTGAACGAGCCCAGCTTGGGTTGTCGGTGGACAATCTTGTGGGGCTGACGCCGTACGACCCATTTTCGCAGCCGACGCATCGGCGGTCGTTGTCGGCGGTGTCGTCGCCGGGTACGTCGGTCGTGCTTCCGTCTGCGCGGCCGGCGACGCACGCGGTGCCGATCCCGTCGCACGGTGTACCGATTCCTCGGCCGTCGTCGTCCATTCACCGGCCGCAGCACGGTACGTCGGAGACGACGACACCGCTGTCGCACTCCCCGTCGTCGGTGGAGTCGCCGTTCCCGTTCTCGCCAGTGGCGCATCCTGCGAGCAGCAGTTTGCTGAGCAACGGGACGCACATGACGACGCCTGCGTCGTCATCGTCGATGCATTCGACGGTTCCGCCGGGTTATGTGTCGAGCGTGCATGCGTTGACGTATCCGAGCGTACCGCCGCCGTCACTGTCGTCGTCGTATGGGTCGCCTGTGGTGTCGTATTTCCCGCAGCGGGAGACGTCGCCCGTGGAGTCGCTCAGTCGGCGGGGGTCGGGTGCGCGTGGACGGGGGAGCGGGTTTGGGGTGGGGGTGGGGCAGGAGGTGGGGTGGAGGGCGAGTCGGAGGGAAAGCGTGGATCGTGGGGGGAGGATTGCGGAGACGGGGACGTTGGTGCCGCGGTCGACGTCGCAGGGGGAGGTTGCCGCGCCGACGACGAGACGGTCGTCGGGAGAGAACGATTGACGGTGAGATGGTGATTGTTTTTCTTTTTTTCTTTTTCTTCTTTTTTCTTCTCCCCCGCTAACTCACTTTTTGCGTTCCATTGTATTTTTACTGGCTCATATAGATAGGGGTCAATCATGCCTTTTTTTTTTTCCATTGTCATCCATATCTGTCGAACAATCAGGAAGTTGGCACAGCCACATGTCCTCAGCTGATGGTGCGCATCCCTCTGCAAACGGAAAACTGGGCCAGACGGATCTTGTTCCTCTACAAGCAAGCGTTATGGAGAGAGGTCGGCGGGGATGTCGAGTTTCAGGGTCCTTACCGACGCGTGCCAAATTCGGTTCCGGCTAATCCTTGGCGAGTCACGAGAAGCTCGGCGTGGCGGGGCTATAAAAAGGCGGACGAAGCGAACACCGCCCTCAAATCCCCCTTTTTTTCATGTCTTATCAATACCCGTTCATTCCTGGGCACTCTTCAATGCCTGCAACGCCTCAGACGACGTTTCGTTGGGATGACGGTGACCAACAGCGGCAAGGACAACAGCAGCAACATCTTGAGCAGCAAGTTCTTCAACATCCACTTCAGCATCAGCCAGAACAAAATCAAGACGCGTATGCTCATACATCGCCAACGGCCACCGTGTCCCTCCAAGAACAGGTCCCTATTGTTCCTAGCCAGAACACTGGACGCCCTGGTTCTTCTGGTCGCGGTGTTGAGGGTGATGAGCTGCAACTTCGCTTGCAACATTTATCTGTGCCGGCCGTCTTGCAGCCTGAGCACATGAGACCACCCATGATTGATACCAATCGCGCGTATCACGTCGGAACCAGTGCTAGTCCGCCCTCTGGTCCGCCATCCGCGGGCCCGAGTAGTGCATTTCACGGGGCGATTGGCCCCGTGCGCGCGCGTATATCCCCTGTGCATGCGGATCCCCGCACCAGGGCACATCCATATCAGCGACCCCAGAGTGCTGCCGGAGTGGTGATTGCAAGATCGAGAAGAGAGCCTGAAGACGGCCAAAGTGTGAGATATCGTTCAAGGCACGCGTCGTCGTCGAGCGCGATGAATGCCCCACTCTCTGCGACGACGCCGACAGGGACGACGATACCGAGAGGGTTACCTTCTGCTGCGAGGATGGTCAAGACATTCAAGTGCGTGTCGTTTGCTTGAAGGCGAGGCATGCTCACGCGTCTCGCCACAGGGGAATGATCAATGCTGGTCATTCGACTACCGCGTTTTTGATTCGTACGGATCTGCATTTCAATAACGACACGAGCGTCTTGACAGCATTGTGTGAACTCCCCGGTTTATCCAAAAACGACGTTAGCGTCGTCCTCTCGACCAATATCATGAATCGGGTAAAACAGGTCGTCGTTTGCGCCAAATCGCCTCAAGACCTTGCAGACGATGGGTTCGTGGTGCGGGAACGTAAGCTGGGCGACTCGTCGCGCACGCTTGTCGTGCCAAACGGAACTACCGTGCGTCTCTCTTTCTCGTTTTTTGCCGCGTACGACGTCGACCCTTTTTTTCTTTCAGCCTGACGACATTTTGGTCGAGATGCGGGACGGCTTGCTTTCGTTGAAGATACGGTTTCCGCCGCCTTTGCCGGAAGAAGATTCGCAAGACATTGTGATACGCTGAGTGATTGACTGATGAGATTGTTTCAGCTCGGTCGCAGTGTCTTCTAATTGATGTGTTGACAGCCGCGATCCCCAAAGCACGATTACTACGACAATCACTACTCACTGATCAATCCTCGCTCAGTTTCAGCTTTTTGGAATCGTAAAAAAGTGTTTATATCCCCCCATGAGTTGGTTTTCTTGTGCTGTCATGTGACATTATATATATCGCACACACACACACTATCTTTCCCTCTCTCTCTCTCTCGTGGCATGTTGGATGTTTTTCGTCTTTCTGTTGTCCTTGGACGATGCTCGGACGTCGTTTTTGTTTTCTCGTTTTGTTTGTAGCACATCTCTCTAGATTACCCATATGGGCTGTTGTTATATCTTAAGGATACATACGTCTATACACGCCTCACTGATCTCTGCACTTGTTTCTGTAAAGGAAAGTGGGGCTCCGCCTAACGTTGGTCTCGGTCCCCAGCCTTGTGGCACAGCAAGCTAGTTCGAGCGGGGCTCCACATCCGCGTGATCTCTGAGTCGATGTTGGTCCCAGCAATGATCCGTAACACGCTAAGCGGTCGTCAGCTCACGTTTTCGGTTTCCAAATGGAACGCGCTAAACCAAAAGTGAATTCTTGGCTGGGGTTGGATCGGCGGGGTCGACGCTCGGCAAGGCGGCGAAGTGTGTCACACTCGCGATCCGAGGCGGGGTCGTTCCGATGGGATCGCTATCGAGTCCATTTGCCGGTCAATCATAAGAAGTTTTCTTCGATGTCGCATCACGATGATCTCGAAGGTTGTAGTGATCGACAAGTTTGGTTCTCGATCATCGTCGGTGAGTTCGAGATTGGCTGCGCGGCCCGCGACTGGCTCTCTCCATGTCTTATTTGT